>JAURVB010007714.1:0-35547 GCA_033002965.1 Piper betle
GATGGTAATTTCATAATAAAACTTGATTGGAGTCTGGAGCCGAGGTCGATAATATGATGTAATTTTTTTAAAAAATAATAAAATAATTTTGTATTAAAATCGTGACCTCGATGCTCAATTTGAGACAATAGTTGTAAAATAATTTTTTAAAAAAATAATTTCATAATAAAATTTGATTTGTTCTTAACTCGAGTCCAATAGTGCGAGGATGTTTTTTTAAAAATAAATAAAATAATTTATCAACAAAAGCTTGATTCTGATCTCGACTTGGGTCAATCATATGAAATATTTTTTAAAAAAATTATTTCCTAATGATTATATCGAGGTCAAAGTTTTTATTAATAAACAACTTTATTTTTAAAATTTATTTCATGTTGTTGACCTGGAGTACAAGACTGAACAAAGTTTTATTACAAGATTTTTTTTAAATTTATTTTAGTATCGGCCTCAGATCGCGATCGAATCAAGTTTTATTATAAAATTATTTTTTATTTTTTAAAAAAATTATTTCATATTATTGGACTTGAGTCAAGATCAAGTAAATAATTATTGACTCTAGGTCAAGATTTTAGTAATAAATTATTTATTTATTTTTACAAAAATATCATACTATTGGGACCCGAGCCGCGATCGAGTTAAGTTTTTATTACTAACCACCAACCGCTGTTTTGTCCCTTATTTATCCCACGTTTCTTCCCTCCTCCCATTGCCACGTAACCCGCCCTCGACCGTTTGGGCCCGACGTAGCAGACGCCTTTATTGGTACAGCCTGGGCGGGGTCGGTAGGTCAAATCCATGCTTGGTTCCCGATCAACGCCTTGATTTACTCCCGACTCGCTTCGGTGAGCAACCCTTGAGATCAAGCTAAGTCAAGATTGAGTTGGGCCGAATTATGAAATTGTTTTATTTTTAAGTTTGCTTTGCATTATTAACCCGAGTCCGATCAAGTAAAGTTTCTGTTTACCAAAAATACCCTCCTTGTTGCTTCACTTGTGTTTGGCCCTTCTGCAGCCGCTAATCTTGATCCTGATTCGAAGTTAAAATTATCGAAATAAATTTAAAAAAATAAAAATAATTAATTTTTAAAAATAAAAAATTTTTTAAATAAAAAAATAATTTTTTATGATTAAACTGAATGGGTCTCTCGCGGGGCGAAAATTAAAGTTTGGGTTGCAAAAATAAATTAATAAATTAAATAATCAGGTGTTAAAAAACTGAGACTGGCTGCTCGATCTCAAATCGAGTTTTTTTGTTACTGAAAAATAAATTTAAAGAAAAATAAAAATAATTCCGTAATGATTATTATTTTAACTCGAAGTCAAGATGGAATAAAATTTTTGTTGCTAAATTGTTTTGTTAATTTCTTTTGTAATATTGGCTTTGCTGGCGATCGAGTTGAGTTTTTATTATGATTTTTTAGAATTTGTTGCGGTGTATTAGCCTGAGTCACGATCGAGTAAAGTTTTGTTGCACAAAATACCCCTCCCATTTTTCCCTTAGTTTTGAGCACCACCTAACGACTGTCAAGCTAACGTGCTGCTCGGTCCAGTCTGTCGGCGATACAAGCTTCGACCGGCCTTCGGATCGTTGGTCTGGGAGCGCGTGGCATCAGACCGAGCGTGTTGGCGAGCTGTGAGTAGGAAGGAAGCAATGGGCGGGGGGACACCACCACACCACTTACGAGCCGCATTGAGGACCAGTTACTGCTGGGCGAGCGAGGGGGTAAGGGTGACGAGCGAGCGAGGGTGGGGGCGGTGGGGCTGCGGTGGCGCGCCGAGGGTGGCTAAAACCGCGTGAGTGGCCGAATCTGCAGTGTGGAGTGCTTTGGCGGGTAACGTCACCCGCCACCTGCCGTTGCGGTGACGGTAGAGTGGCTGAGGGCCGACCGAGCGAGCGAGCGACGTGGCTCGGAGGAGAGAGGAGCAGGGTTAAAAATACCCGAGTCCCGTCATGGATTTTTCATCCAACTTGGTTCTGATTGCTGCACTGGGCTGATGTCCAAGACTACTGCCCTGCTTGTCAGCTATATACATATACATATACATATATATATATACCCTTTCACATACATGGCAGTAAATTTTTCTTTGCCGCTCTCACAGTTCTGAAAGAAGACTACGGGCTGGAAGTTGTACTTTTGGGGACAAATTCGAATTAAGTCGTGTTGTTTATGTTTTCTAATTTAGATGTTGTTTAATTTTAGGGAAAAAGGATTAAGGTTGAGCTACACCTTGTAGCTTGGATGGGCTACCCACTCTAATTTAACCTATTTAAGTGGGATCCTACAAGCAATGTTTATGTTATATTAAAATTCAGAGTGTACTGACTACCGAGATTGATAAAATTTTATCCTTTTTGGCATCATTATAACTTAAATTTAATTTTTTTTAAAAATACACTAGCTAATAGATATTTTAAAATTAATTTTTATTATAACTACTTTTTTAATTAAGCTGAAATGGATAGAAGCAGTGGGCTGAGTTAAAATTTTAAAATTATCCGCGGTATTTGTTTGTTTATGCATATAAATCTTGAGTAGTGAGACCCACTAGATTGCTTGAACTAAAAAATATAGCTCAAATAACCTATATAAATTGTAACTCATTATATATGACTTAATTTATAGAAAAGAGAGTGACAATAGAGACTTTTGTAGAAGTGACACTCATGAACTTGACAAGCTAAAAAATTAGGTGACCTAAAATAAATATTTATAATGTTGAAAAGATGTAGTGTTTTACTGGGTTCAAGACCTCTGAGACGATATAAACCCCTATTTATTATTATTTGAGTTAGAGTTAGATATTAAGTAGAATTTTATTGTATCTGATATTAAATCACTTTATTAGCATATATAAGTCATAAACATCCCATGAACAACATGGCTACTTAGACTTGTATGCAAAAGAAATGTAACGTGAAAGAGCAAGAAAAAGAATAACATTTGGAAACACTTTTGATTATATAATTTAGAATATTGGGTTTTAACATAGTGCGCACGTGGGTTCTTAGCTAGTTTATATATATGATTCAATTTAATAACCTGTTTCAAGTATAAATTTTTAGATCTAACTCATCTCCTCAATATGATTAATCTAAATTAAAAATTTATATATATAACCTCTTTTATATATTGGATCTAGATGTATGACCAATTTTAAAAATATCACAATTCATCCACTTTAAAAGGTTACACCATCGAAATTCTTTTCCGAGCTCATGGCCTTAAACTACAGCCATAATCTAGACTAACCCACTATCCAATACTATTTTAAATCAAAATTAATACTGTCTGTAATGACCCAATCTGGGTCAAAATAATCGGTTAAAATATTTTTCAAAATCTTTAACTTACATTTAAAATTATCAGTATGTCTTCATTAATAGACTAAATTTCATTTATCTAATAAGTAATAAATCTGAGACTGATTTAAAAATGTTACATTTACAACTTGATCGTTTGAGTGGCCATATGCATATTAGCAATTCAAATCTCCTATACACGGTGGGTGGTCATCATGGAATACAAGAGACCGGGCAGTAAGATAGTTCTAAAATGGTGCACCACTAGCATGTACAGTGTTGTGGACTGGAAAACCTCCCATAATTTGGGTAGGAAGAATAGACAAATCAAAGAGAACTATCTTAAGAACCAATTACTCTGATAGAAACATAAAGATACTTGTCATTGAAATGACTTGCTATAGCTTATTTGTCCTGATCTTTATACTATATTGAGATTTCTTTATGCTTTGGGGAAAATGTTGATTTTTTGTATGGTGTAGTTGTTAAATGCTTCTTTCTCCAAGTTATATGATCATATCACATTTTAATTTGACTCTTCTATAGATTTTTTTTCCAATAATGTTACCATCTTACCTTTGCTTTGGAAAATAATGTCACCTTGTCACACTACATTTGAATATTTGTCTGTGCTTCTATTTTAAATGAGCAAATGACACTTATTTTCTTTTAAAAAAGGACATTGATAATTTGTAAACTTAATTATAACCCATGAAAAACTTACATAAAAATTATGTTATTCATGTCCTTTATCATTTTCAAGTAATTTCTGGGCGTATAAATTTTATAAGATTAATATATTTCAGGCTTTTAAGAATAGATGGATTATCATATTTAAGCTAATCTTTATGTTTTGTTTGATTTTTTACATCAAAAAATCATATAAGTTGAACACAGTAATAATAGCATTAACTTTCACAAAACATTACTTTGAAGAAAACAAAAACACCTTCTTGTTACATCTAATCAAAAACCCAAAGAAAATAGTTAAAAAGGTTAAATATTGTTATTCTGGGCTTATGAAACCTTAAAACTACATAAAAATATTATAATTAGTTTTTAATAGAAATATTAATAAGTAAAACCTAAATATGTGAAATATTTTTTCATATATCAATATGTGAATAAAAATTTCTTGACTTGCGAGTTTTGGGTCAACGACGTCGATCAACAAAGAAGTCCCTGAGTCAACTCGGGACAAATCAGTCAGTTCACCCAAAAGACGGGTACAAACTGCAAACCAATGCCACCAATCATGAGCGGGGCCGCACACCCTTCTAACACCACCCAAACTCGATTCTTGAAATACCAAATTCACCCCTCAAAAGATTCAATAATTACGTACTAACGATGTGGCTCACGTGGGCCGCACCAATCGATCACGCGAGAGGGTAAAAAGTGATTTTTTGGTGACCCATAAACGGCGTTAGTTACAGGGACCAATGAGTAAATATGTAACTTACAAGGTCGTGAAAGTAATGAGGGTGTGTCGGAGATATTTTGATCATTTTATTGGTCTTCACAAGAGGAAAAGCCCCCCAGAACAGTCTCGGGGAAGCTTCGGACTGTTGGATCAATCCGATTTTTTTTTTCTTCCTTGGAGAAGCTGGTCAATTTCACCATACGTCCTCCACGGCCGGTAATCCCTTTTTCCGAATTTTTCTTATTTTTTTCATGTATTTTTTTGTTTTTTGTGGTGAATTTGACGTGTTTGGAGGGGTGAATTTTTTTCTTGGTAATTTGAGGTATGGAATGTTAGTGCTGCAGATTGTTGTGTGAAAGTGTTCGATTTTTATGATTTTGTTGTGTTGTAGGCAGGGATTGTGGATGGTAAGAGTAATATGATGGTGTAATTGTAATTTTCTTGATTTCTTTGTCGCTGTGTCATGTTGGAATCGCCAGGATTGGGACTGGAAGAGAGATGGTGGCTTTGGTGGTTTGAATCGGGGTGGTTGTCTTTTTGATGAATTCAATATGGGATAGGTTGATATGATTGCTTATTGTGGTGTGGCCTGCTATGTTTAGTTTCGATTATGGAGTAGCTTTTATTGGTATTGATTAGTGTAATTTATATTTTGCAGTTTTCCAGAGCTGATTATAGCCCCAAACTTGACTTCCTAGATCCAGAGTTTACTCTGAGGGGACTGCCGTTTCATAGAAAAGATTTGGAGGTAAATTTTTCTTGATGCGCAATCTTGGATGATTCATGACAGATTGGAACTTCTTTCCTGTGAGAGGCTTCTTGGTAATAACTGTGATTTTTAGCTGGTATTCTTGGTTTGCAGGTAACAAACAGTCGAGGAAATGCGCTGCAATGTAGACACTATGTGCCGGTTCACGTTCCTGAAGGAACTACACTTCCTTGTGTGATATACTGTCATGGTAATAGGTGCGTAAAGAAGCATTGTTTATTAGCTACTTTGTTGTTTTCGTTTTCGTGTTAACTGTTTTTTAATGTTTTATCATGTCTCATTCGTATAAATATATATATTTTTGTGGTGGGCAAAGAAAACAAAAGAGTATTGCATTTATACGGGAAGTTTGTGGTTAAAAATAGAATTTTTAGCTCTTATAATCTCTGGTTGTATATTACTTTGAATAATGTGATCTTGAAAGTGCTTTTCTTTCTTTCTATCTTTCTTCTTCTTCTTCTTCTTCTTTTCTTTTATTATTTTTCATAGTGTGTTCTTTGACATGTCAGTTTGTGATTTAAAAGGTAATCATGCAATTTGTGAACCATCATAATTGTTTACAGTTTACACTAGGAAATGTCTACTCCCCCGCATCATTTGTTATAATGGCTTTGTTTAAATTCATTACAAGTTTCCCTCAGTATCGTTATGCCTACTCCCCTACTGACAGATACCTCTGTTTTTGTTGCACCACCACTGATGGCGACTTCGCTGCCGCTGTTACCTGCGCCACTGCACGCCTGGAATGTGAGGATAGGAGGTTGTGAATTTGGGCGGTGGCCAACAAATGCCACCTATGGTGGTGTAGGTGTATATGAAACTAACAAATCTTAATTTAAGCTTATTAATGCCACATGAAAGAAGTATTGGAGATTATCATAATGGCTTAAGATATAAACAGTTCTGAAAACCTGATACAAATATATAACTGACAAATAGCTTCTACATTTACTGAATACAGCAGTCCCCTTCTCAAAAATATATATCTGACAAATATAATAAAGCTGCCAATGCACATGAATTGTTAGTCCCGAGTCTGGAAGAAGAGAGTAGTTGTAGTAGTAGCTTTGAGAAGCCTAGAACTCTTGCAAATTCCATACAAATGTCGAATTACTTGTTATGCTATTTCCTGAAAGCACTAGAAAGATTTCTTATTCATAATGTTCCTCTTCAATAATGTTTGAATGACCTGCTGCCTGTTCACCATTTGCATGTTCTGCAGAAAGATGGCCTCAAAGCCGTGATTGATTACTTGCGAGCAGAAGGAAATGTTTCTTGTATTGGTCTGTGGGGTCGGTCTATGGGAGCTGTAACCAGGTGATTTTACTTAGGTTCTGCAATGGAAGCTAATTTTGTGTGCACACTTCTCTAAACACTTTCTGAACTTTTAGAGGGCTATTTTCTTGAGTTCCAGCTTTTTCTTTGTCAGTCTCTGATTGCCTTCAGAACGTAGTGATCTGCTATAAGTTCTATTAAAAGATCATAAAACAAGATGCAGTAAATATAGATGCATAATTGTTGTTCTGATCAGCCTGTTTGAAAGATGTACTTGAATTCATAGATTTAGATGGATGATGAGTCAAGTGATTTGACATATTATTAACCATTAGAATCTGAAACAAGTTATAGGTTTAAGATGGATCTCACTAACAAAAGTCGAGCATGCATTTTTTGACACTATATGCAATATTTGAAGGCTTCATGAAGGACATCAAAGTTATGGCATAGTCTGTTTTATTTTGATTGCAAAAGAGCCAAATAGCTTGGATCAGTCTTGTATTTGGACAAAGAAATATAATCACAAGTTTATAGCCAACTAGTTACTTTCAATTTTTTTCCTAGACCCAATTGAGATGACTGCAAAATCTGATTGTGTTGATTTTCCTCGAGATTATTAAAATGCAAATATGAATGAAGTTTTGTGGGAAAATTATTTTGAATTTTTGAGGTATTCTAACGGATAAAAAGAGAAACAATTTACATGTGCACTAGCTTACAAAAAAAAAAGGAGAAGATACAGATCAACATCAAAGTGCCAGAACTCACTAGTTTTCTCAATGACTTCGTTATGATATGCACAAGTCTTATTTATTGACACAGCTCAACAAAATATTTCCTTAGATGTCTGTATAGTCTGCAATTATGAACCTTGATTGTATGATTTGTTGTAACTTGGTAACTGTGCTATAAACTCCCTGAACCTACAAGAAAGCCAGTCAGGCACCTAATCATTCAGTTGTTAAGAGTTTGCCTAGCAATTATGCAAACACACGTGCAGAGATGAATCTTTGGATTTGAAGATGTTTATGTGGTATGAACAACTGAAGTATTTGTTGCAGCTTGATGTACGGGGCTGAAGATCCATCCATTGCAGGAATGGTTTTAGACAGCCCATTCTCAAATCTTGTTGACTTGATGATGGAACTCGTTGACACTTACAAAGTTCAGGTTGCCAAAGTTTACAGGAAGTGAGAATAGTTGCCAGCCTGCATGACTTAAATGTTGGGTTGTCCCTCTTCCGTGAATACATGAACTTGTAACCCTGTTTTAGGCAAAAATCAAGATTTTGTAGATTTTGTTAATTGAAAGGAATAAAAGCAACGTATGACGTTTTTCTTCTTTGGTTTTTGGAAAAAAAGGGTCAGAGGGAAAAGAAAAATTATGTGGATTAAAGAGAAGGTGAATGTTTTATTGAAATTCGCTTGTAATTGTCAATAGTAACCTCGCCAAGTTCTTAATTTGTGGTGAATACCAATTTTATAGAAAGTGCAGTAAATTGGTATTGGAGAGTTTGTTCTCCTATGAATCTTTTCTATATCAAAATTATGATATAATGAATTTGATCTGGCCGTTTGCCCTGTGGTACTTTCCTCAAATTTTTAAGTTTTCTCAAGTAAAATTAGTTTGTCTTTTGGGTTTGTAATGTGTCTATGTCTTGTTTGATTTTCATTTTTTTCAATTGAACTGGGGATTTTGTTTGGTTAATCTCAACAAGTGATATCAGAGCTCGTTGATTTGTTAGTAGCAAAATTTGGGTTGTGGATATTTCTGCGCGCGAAATGTTCGACGAAATTTCTAAGAGCTTAATTGGTGTGTTTTGTGATTTATTTTTAACAAGATGGTCGATGGCTTATATTAAGACATGCTGTTACAGAACTTCAGTGTGGCGTTGCTGGGACAGACCATGACCTTCTATCCATCTATATCCCGGGCCTTTATGAACCTCATCACTCCTCACATGTGAGGAGTGATGAGGTTCATAAAGGCCCGGGATATAGTTGGATAGAAGGTCATGGTCTGTCCCGACAACGCCAGACTGTTCGTTAAGTGATATCTTCATGTTTGCACATCGACCATCTTGTTAAAAATAAATCACAAAACACACCAATTAAGCTCTTAGAAATTTCGTCGAACATTTCGCGCGCAGAAATATCCACAACCCAAATTTTGCTAACAAATCAACGAGCTCCGATATCACTTGTTGAGATTAACCAAACAAAATCCCCAGTTCAATTGAAAAAATGAGAAAATCAAACAAGACATAGACACATACAAGCCCAAAAGACAAACTAATTTTACTTGAGAAAACTAAAAATTTGAGGAAAGTACCACAGGGCAAACGGCCAGATCAAATTCGTTATGTCATAATTTTGATATAGAAAAGATTCATGGGAGAACAAACTCTCCAATACCAATTTACTGCACTTTCTATAAAATTGGTATTCACCATAAATTAAGAACTTGGCGAGGTTACTATTGACAATTACAAGCGAATTTCAATAAAACATTCACCTTTCTTTAATCCACATAATTTTTCTTTTCCCTCTGACCACTTTTTTTCCAAAAACCAAAGAAGAAAAACGTCATACGTTGCTATTTATTCCTTTCAATTAACAAAATCTACAAAATCTTGATTTTTGCCTAAAACAGGGTTACAAGTTCATGTATTCACGGAAGAGGGACAACCCAACATTTAAGTCATGCAGGCTGGCAACTATTCTCACTTCCTGTAAGCTTTGGCAACCGAACTTTGTAAGTGTCAACGAGTTCCATCATCAAGTCAACAAGATTTGAGAATGGGCTGTCTAAAACCATTCCTGCAATGGATGGATCTTCAGCCCCGTACATCAAGCTGCAACAAATACTTCAGTTGTTCATACCACATAAACATCTTCAAATCCAAAGATTCATCTCTGCACGTGTGTTTGCATAATTGCTAGGCAAACTCTTAACAACTGAATGATTAGGTGCCTGACTGACTTTCTTGTAGGTTCGGGAGCTTTTATAGCACAGTAACCAAGTTACAACAAATCATACAATCAAGGTTCATAATTGCAGACTATACAGACATCTAAGGAAATATTTTGTTGAGCTGTGTCAATAAATAAGACTTGTGCATATCATAACGAAGTCATTGAGAGAACTAGTGAGTTCTGGCACTTTGATGTTGATCTGTATCTTCTCCTTTTTTGTAAGCTAGTGCACATGTAAATTGTTTCTCTTTTTATCCGTTAGAATACCTCAAAAATTCAAAATAATTTTCCCACAAAACTTCATTCATATTTGCATTTTAATAATCTCGAGGAAAATCAACACAATCCAGATTTTGCAGTCATCTCAATTGGGTCTAGGAAAAAAATTGAAAGTAACTAGTTGGCTATAAACTTGTGATTATATTTCTTTGTCCAAATACAAGACTGATCCAAGCTATTTGGCTCTTTTGCAATCAAAATAAAACAGACTATGCCATAACTTTGATGTCCTTCATGAAGCCTTCAAATATTGCATATAGTGTCAAAAAATGCATGCTCGACTTTTTGTTAGTGAGATCCATCTTAAACCTATAACTTGTTTCAGATTCTAATGGTTAATAATATGTCAAATCACTTGACTCATCATCCATCTAAATCTATGAATTCAAGTACATCTTTCAAACAGGCTGATCAGAACAACAATTATGCATCTATATTTACTGCATCTTGTTTTATGATCTTTTAATAGAACTTATAGCAGATCACTACGTTCTGAAGGCAATCAGAGACTGACAAAGAAAAAGCTGGAACTCAAGAAAATAGCCCTCTAAAAGTTCAGAAAGTGTTTAAGAGAAGTGTGCACACAAAATTAGCTTCCATTGCAGAACCTAAGTAAAATCACCTGGTTACAGCTCCCATAGACCGACCCCACAGACCAATACAAGAAACATTTCCTTCTGCTCGCAAGTAATCAATCACGGCTTTGAGGCCATCTTTCTGCAGAACATGCAAATGGTGAACAGGCAGCAGGTCATTCAAACATTATTGAAGAGGAACATTGTGAATAAGAAATCTTTCTAGTGCTTTCAGGAAATAGCATAACAAGTAATTCGACATTTGTATGGAATTTGCAAGAGTTCTAGGCTTCTCAAAGCTACTACTACAACTACTTCTTCTTCTTCCAGACTCGGGACTAACAATTCATGTGCATTGGCAGCTTTATTATATTTGTCAGATATATATTTTTGAGAAGGGGGACTGCTGTATTCAGTAAATGTAGAAGCTATTTGTCAGTTATATATTTGTATCAGGTTTTCAGAACTGTTTATATCTTAAGCCATTATGATAATTTCCAATACTTCTTTCATGTGGCATTAATAAGCTTAAATTAAGATTTGTTAGTTTCATATACACCTACACCACCATAGGTGGCATTTTGTTGGCCACCGCCCAAATTCACAACCTCCTATCCTCACATTCCAGGCGCCTGCAGTGGCGCAGGTAACAGCGGCAGCGAAGTCGCCATCAGTGGTGGTGCAACAAAAACAGAGGTATCTGTCAGTAGGGGGAGTAGGCATAACGATACTGAGGGAAACTTGTAATGAATTTAAACAAAAGCCATTATAACAAATGATGCGGGGGAGTAGACATTTCCTAGTGTAAACTGTAAACAATTATGATGGTTCACAAATTGCATGATTACCTTTTAAATCACAAACTGACATGTCAAAGAACACACTATGAAAAATAATAAAAAAAAAGAAGAAGAAGAAGAAGAAGAAAGATAGAAAGAAAGAAAAGCACTTTCAAGATCACATTATTCAAAGTAATATACAACCAGAGATTATAAGAGCTAAAAATTCTATTTTTAACCACAAACTTCCCGTATAAATGCAATACTCTTTTGTTTTCTTTGCCCACCACAAAAATATATATATTTATACGAATGAGACATGATAAAACATTAAAAAAACAGTTAACACGAAAACGAAAACAACAAAGTAGCTAATAAACAATGCTTCTTTACGCACCTATTACCATGACAGTATATCACACAAGGAAGTGTAGTTCCTTCGGAACGTGAACCGGCACATAGTGTCTACATTGCAGCGCATTTCCTCGACTGTTTGTTACCTGCAAACCAAGAATACCAGCTAAAAATCACAGTTATTACCAAGAAGCCTCTCACAGGAAAGAAGTTCCAATCTGTCATGAATCATCCAAGATTGCGCATCAAGAAAAATTTACCTCCAAATCTTTTCTATGAAACGGCAGTCCCCTCAGAGTAAACTCTGGATCTAGGAAGTCAAGTTTGGGGCTATAATCAGCTCTGGAAAACTGCAAAATATAAATTACACTAATCAATACCAATAAAAGCTACTCCATAATCGAAACTAAACATAGCAGGCCACACCACAATAAGCAATCATATCAACCTATCCCATATTGAATTCATCAAAAAGACAACCACCCCGATTCAAACCACCAAAGCCACCATCTCTCTTCCAGTCCCAATCCTGGCGATTCCAACATGACACAGCGACAAAGAAATCAAGAAAATTACAATTACACCATCATATTACTCTTACCATCCACAATCCCTGCCTACAACACAACAAAATCATAAAAATCGAACACTTTCACACAACAATTCGCAGCACTAACATTCCATACCTCAAATTACCAAGAAAAAAATCCACCCCTCCAAACACGTCAAATTCACCACAAAAACAAAAAAATACATGAAAAAAATAAGAAAAATTCGGAAAAAGGGATTACCGGCCGTGAGAGGACGTATGGTGAAATTGACCAGCTTCTCCAAGGAAGAAAAAAAAAATCGGATTGATCCAACAGTCCGAAGCTTCCCCGAGACTGTTCTGGGGGGCTTTTCCTCTTGTGAAGACCAATAAAATGATCAAAACATCTCCGACACACCCCTCATTACTTTCACGACCTTGTAAGTTACATATTTACTCATTGGTCCCTGTAACTAACGCCGTTTACGGGTCACCCAAAAAATCACTTTTTACCCTCTCGCGTGATCGATTGGTGCGGCCCACGTGAGCCACATCGTTAGTACGTAATTATTGAATCTTTTGAGGGTGAATTTGGTATTTTAAGAATCGAGTTTGGGCGGTGTTAGAAGGGTGTGCGGCCCCGCTCATGATTGGTGGCAGTGGTTTGCAGTTTGTACCCGTCTTTTGGGTGAACTGACTGATTTGTCCCGAGTTGACTCAGGGACTTCTTTGTTGATCGACGTCGTTGACCCAAAACTCGCAAGTCAAGAAATTTTTATTCACATATTGATATATGAAAAAATATTTCACATATTTAGGTTTTACTTATTAATATTTCTATTAAAAACTAATTATAATATTTTTATGTAGTTTTAAGGTTTCATAAGCCCAGAATAACAATATTTAACCTTTTTAACTATTTTCTTTGGGTTTTTGATTAGATGTAACAAGAAGGTGTTTTTGTTTTCTTCAAAGTAATGTTTTGTGAAAGTTAATGCTATTATTACTGTGTTCAACTTATATGATTTTTTGATGTAAAAAATCAAACAAAACATAAAAGATTAGCTTAAATATGATAATCCATCTATTCTTAAAGCCTGAAATATATTAATCTTATAAAATTTATACGCCCAGAAATTACTTGGAAAATGATAAAGGACATGAATAACATAATTTTTATGTAAGTTTTTCATGGGTTATAATTAAGTTTACAAATTATCAATGTCCTTTTTTTAAAGAAAAATAAGTGTCATTTGCTATTTAAAATAGAAGCACAGACAAATATTCAAATGTAGTGTGACAAGGTGACATTATTTTCCAAAGCAAAGGTAAGATGGTAACATTATTGGAAAAAAAATCTATAGAAGAGTCAAATTAAAATGTGATATGATCATCTAACTTGGAGAAAGAAGCATTTAACAACTACACCATAAAAAAACTCAACATTTTCCCCAAAGCATAAAGAAATCTCAATATAGTATAAAGATCAGGACAAATAAGCTATAGCAAGTCATTTCAATGACAAGTATCTTTATGTTTCTATCAGAGTAATTGGTTCTTAAGATAGTTCTCTTTGATTTGTCTATTCTTCCTACCTAAATTATGGGAGGTTTTCAGTCCACAACACTGTACATGCTAGTGGTGCACCATTTTAGAACTATCTTACTGCCCAGTCTCTTGTATTGCATGATGACCACCTACCGTGTATAGGAGATTTGAATTGCTAATATGCATATGGCCACTCAAACGATCAAGTTGTAAATGTAATATTTTTAAATTAGTCTCAGATTTATTACTTATTAGATAAATAAAATTTAGTCTATTAATGAAGATATACTGAGAGTTTTAAACGTAAGTTAAATATTTTTAAAAAATATTTTAACCTATTATTTTGGACCCTGAATTGGGTCATTACAAATAATATTAGCTTCGATTAGAAATATTATTGGATGGTGGGTTGGTCTGGATTATGGTCATGGTTTAAGGCCACGAGCTCAAAAAAGAATTCTGATGGCCTAACTTTCTAAAGTGGATAAATTGTAATATTTTTTAAAATTAATCTTACGTCTAATATATCTGTTATAGTAAGATCCAATATATAAACGAATTGGGTCATTATAAATAGTATTGGTTTTGATTCAAAATAGTATTTGATGGTGGGTTAGTCTGGATTATGGCTCGTAGTTTAAGGCCACGAGCTCAAAAAAGAATTATCGATGACTGTAACCTTTTAAAGTGGATGAATTGTAATATTTTTAAAATTAGTCTTACATCTAATATATTGTCACAGTAAGATCTAATACATAAGCGGGGTTATGTATATAGATTTTTAATTTATATTAATCATATTCAGGAAATGAGTAAGATCTAAAAATTTATACTTGAAATAGGTTATTACATTGGATCATTATGTATAAACTAGCTGAGAACCCACATGCACACTATGTTAAAACCCAATATTCTAAATTATATAATCAAAAGTGTTTCCAAATGTTGTACTTTTTCTTGCTTTTTCGCATTACACATTTCTTTTGCATACAA
Organism: Piper betle; assembly: GCA_033002965.1. Classification (NCBI taxonomy): domain Eukaryota; kingdom Viridiplantae; phylum Streptophyta; class Magnoliopsida; order Piperales; family Piperaceae; genus Piper; species Piper betle. The sequence goes on from JAURVB010007714.1 coordinate 14,806, forward strand.
GTCTAAGTAGCCATGTTGTTCATGGGTTGTTTATAACTTATATATGCTTAATTAAGTGATTTATTATCAGATACAATAAAGTTCGACTTACTATCTAATTCCAACTCAGATAAAAATAAATAGGGGTTTATATCATCTCAGAGGTCTTGAACTCAGTAAAACATTATATCTTTTCAACATTATAAATATTTATTTTGGGTCACCTAATTTTTTAGCTTGTCAAGTTCATGAGTATCACTTCTACAAAAGTCTCTATTGTCACTTCTTTTCTATAAAATTAAGTCTTATATAATGAGTTACAGCTTATATAGGTTATGTGAACTATATTTTTTAGTTCAAGCAATTTAGTGGGTCTCACTACTCAAAATTTATATGCATAAATAAATAAATAATAAGGATAATTTTAAATTTTTAACTCAATCTGATGCTTCTATCCATTTCAGCTTAATTATAAAAGTAATTATATTAAAAATTAATTTTAAAATATCTATTAACTAGTGAATTTTTCAAAAAATTTAATTTAAGTTATAATGATGCCAAAAAGGATAAAATTTTACCAATCTCGTACTTATACACTCTAATTTTAATATAATATAAATATTATTTTGTGGGATTCATTAAAAAGGTTAAATTAGATGGGTAGCTCATCCAAACTACAAGAGGTGTAGCTCACTTTAATTTTTCCCTAAAATTAAACAACATCTTAATTAGAAAACATAAACAACACAACTTAATTTAATTTTGTCCCCAAAAATACAACTTTCGCCCATGTCTTCTTTCAAACATAGAGCAACAAAGAAAAATTTACTGCCGTGTGTGTGTGTGGATATATATATATATATATATATTATATATATAACTGCTGCTATGCGTTGTATGAAAATGCCGGCATCAGCAGTGCAACAATTCAGACGTTGGATGAAAATCCAACGGCTCGGATTCTTTTTTTAACCTTGCTCCTCCTCCTCCCCTGATTCACGCCGCCCCTCGCCCGCTCGGCCGGCCCTCCCCTCACCTTCACCAACGGCTGAGCGGCAGGGGGGGTGGCGTTACACCGCTATTGCTCTCCACACCGCAGACCCGGCCACTCACGCGGTTTTCGCCACCCTCGACCGCACCCCACCCCGGCCCCCACCGCCCCGCCCGCTCGCCACCCCCACCCCCCCTCGCCCGGCCTGCCTGCAGTTGTCCCTCACCGCGCTCGTAAGGGCTATGGTGGTCCCCCCCCCGCATTGTTCCTCCTACTCACAGCTCGCCCAACGCTCGGTCTGATGCCATGCGTTCCAACAGAGCCCATCCGCTCCGAGGCCGGCGAGATTGTTGGCCAACAGACTGACCGAGCGGCAAGGTAGCTTGACAGGGGGTGGTGCTCAAAACAAAGGAAAAATAGGGAGGGGTATTTTGTAATAAAAACTTTACTCGATCGGACTCCGGTTAATACTACAAAATAAATTTTAAAAAAATCATAAATAAAAACTTAACTCGATCCCGAACTTAAGCTAATATTACAAAAGAAATTAATAAAATAATTTAGTAATAAAAATTTTATTCGATCTTGACTTCGAGTTAAAATAATTCATTATGGAATTATTTTATTTTTTTTAAATTTATTTTGTAATAAAAACTTGATTTGAGTCGAGACCGAGTCTAGTTTTTAATACCTGAATTATTTAATTTATTAATTTATTTTGCAATCAAAACTTCGATCTTCGGTCCCGCAGAGGATCGATTCAGTTTTATTACAAAATTATTTTATTTAAAAAATTTTTTATTTTTAAAAATTAATTATTTTATTTTTTTTAAATTTATTTCGTAATTTTAACTCGAATCAGGATCAAGGTCGCCGGCAGGGGTGGCGCGCCAAAACAAAGTGAAGAAACAGGGGAGGGTATTTTGGTAATAAAAACTTTACTCGATCGGACTTGAGTTAATATTACAAAATAAATTTAAAAAATAAAATAATTTCATAATTCAACTTAACTCGATCTCGACTTACTTGATCCTTGATTTACTCACGAGCGAGTCGGGAGTAAATCAAGGCGTGTCAGGAATAAAACTTGGACTTGACTCCTCAGCCCCTGCCCGGCTGTGTCTAGGCGTCTACTCGCCGGCCCCCGGCAGGTCGTCGGCGCGCGCGGCGGGAGGAGGGAAGAAACATGGGATAAACAAAGGACAAAACAGGGGGTGGTAATTTCGTAATAAAAACTTAACTCGATCTCGACTCGAGTCAATAGTATGATATTTTTTTTAAAATAAATAAAATAATTTATTAATAAAATCTTGACTCGAGTCAATAATTATTTACTTGATCTTGACTCAAGTCAATAATATGAAATAATTTTTTTAAAAAATAAAATAATTTTATAATAAAAACTTGATTCGATCTCGATTGAGCCAATAATATAAAATAAATTTAAAAAAAATTTTGTAATAAAACTTTATTCAATCTTGACTCGAGTCAATAATATGAAATAAATTTTTAAAAAATAAAGTTATTTATTAATAAAAACTTTGACTCGATATAATATTAGGAAATAATTTTTTTAAAAAATATTTCATATGATTGACTCAAGTCGAGATCGAATCAAGTTTTTATTAATAAATTATTTTATTTATTTTTTTAAAAAAATATCTCGTACTATTGACTCGAGTTAAGAACAAATCAAATTTTATTATGAAATTATTTTTTTAAAAAATTATTTTATACTATTGTCTCAAATTGAGATCGAGTCAAGATTTTATTACAAAATTATTTTATTTTTTTTAAAAAAATTATATCATATTATTGACCTCGGTCGAGATCCGAATCAAGTTTTTATTATGAAATTACCATCCCCGTTTTCTCCACCTTTCTCCCCTGCTTCTTCCCTCCTCCCACCGCGCGATCGCCGGCGACCTTGCCGAGGGCCGGTGAGTAGTACACTGAATGCGGCGGCAGGGGCAGGGGGAGCCGCAGCACCGGGCAGGGCAGGAGGGGGATGCCGCGGTGCAGTTAGGGTGGTGGGAGGCGGGGAGGCCGGCGGGGCGGGGGCAGGGCGGCCTGCGGGCGGGAGCGGGGGCTAGGGCGGCCGGCGGGATGGGGGCATGGGGTGGTCGATAGCGCAGGGGCCAGGGTGGTCGGCGGGGCTGGCGGCAGGCGGCGGGGAGGGGGGTAGGGAGGGCTGGCGGGGGCAAGGGCGGCCTGCGGGACGCACGGGGACATGGGGGTGGTCAGCGGGACAAGGGTATGGGGAGCCGCGAGCGGGGGCCGAGGGTGGCCGGCCGGGGCGGGCAGGGGCAGGGAGGCCGACGGGGCAGGGCGCGCGCCGGGGCGGGAGCAGGGCGGCGTGCAGTGTGGGGAGAGGCGGCCAGCGGGATGGGTGCATGGGGTAGTCGGCGGGCAGGGCCGGGGGCGGCCGACGAGGCAGGTGCAGGGGTAGGGGCGGCTGAAAAAATTGGAAGGGGTGGTATGGGAGTTATTGTGGACCGTTGGATCAGATCCAATGGTCCACATGGGCAGACGTATATGCGCCGCTAAAATAGGGCAGCGCATAATAGTGCTGCCTTTATATATTAATGTGTGTGTGTGCGCGCCACAATTCGCTATATTCTTCTTTTTTCAGACAGTGTACACTATTTTGATAATATTGTTTATGCTGATAAAAGTACCATACATACATGAGCTACATCTCCTATTTAAAGCATTTTTAGTGGGCCCCAACCTAAACTCTAAAAATAAAAACAATTAATCACGTATGTATAATTTTTAAAATCCACCTAATGCTCTTAACTTTTCATTTTAATTTCCAAAGTAACAATAAAAGTAAAATTGAAATGTTTTAAAATAGTGCATTTCTGAAAAATCTAAAAATAGATTCAAATGAAGTCTAAAAAAGGCAAAATTTCATGATTCTTTATACTCGGTTTCCAATATATATAAACATCATTATATATTATATATAAGCCATGCTCTTGTTGACAAATTTTATAGTTTTTTATGCTTATTGAATAGCGAAAACCTAAATTCTTTGTAGTGGTAGGGGCGACATTTGAGTTATAATGATCAATCAATTTTCTTGGTCAGGCACTCCACTTCTTCCGCCTAAAGTAAGAAGGATATTTTGATAATTTTCCTCTTAAATATTTGAATTTTTTATCCATATAAAGTGTGAGAAAAAATTTTTCTTGGTCAACATGCCATTGTCAATAATTAACCCCTTAATTATTAGAACATTTATAAATAAAATCATTGATTAATTGAACACTTCAATTATCCTCCCTGTATTCGAGACATGTTTGCAAAATACAGATCTCGTGTAGTGGCGGCTGAGGACAAGTTTAGTAATCAAACAAAGGCTTGCGTGTATGATGTATGCAGCATCAAAACGACACAACAAGATATGAGCCCGTGACCTTAAATAAAAAGACGTAGACATAAAACCAAACTCTGTGGACCACACCACAACTAGAGATGCGGAAGCAGACACATTATACTATTTCAAGGAAAAGAGTTGCATACGTACAGATGTTGAAAGCCCAATACATAATCACCCATTCAACATGATTATTATACACAGCATATATTGCAATACAAGGAACCCAATGCATATATTACAATACAAGGAACCCAATTGTCAAAACTTAAAAGGCAAGATTCAGGTTTGGTAAAAAGTTAACTTAAAAAATAGCTTACAACAGGAACGAGAATGACTTACACAATTCTCACGTCATACTTTCTTAATCAAAACCAACAATTAATAACCAACAATTCCATGCAACCATATCTCTCTATACCCTACATAAAATAAATGGTCATTTAACATGTAAAACAATGTTCTTACTCTTAATGAGACTCTAGTTGATACATGGAACTATCATGTTGAGTGAATACTACTGTGTTAATGAGTGCCTTGATTGCAAGGGACCCTCAAAGTCTACCACCAGACACCAGCACATTATATTCCAAGCTTTGCCCAAGTGAGCTGGGACGTTCATGTTTCATACGGTGATGGCTTACCATATGCTCCTCTCCTTGGCCATGTTTGCCCTCCTCATGATTCCTCCCCTCGTCTCCCCCACCACCTTCAGCTATCCGGCCTGTCTTCAACTTCGGCGACTCGAACTCCGACTCCGGTGGCCTGGTGGCCGGCATGGGCGAGCAGCTTGACCCGCCCAATGGCCAGACTTTCTTCAAGAAGCCATCCGGGAGGTTCTGCGATGGCCGCCTCATTATCGATTTCTTAAGTACGTATATAATTTTACCGTCTACCTTATCTCAGACTATGAGCCATTACACACAATTGTGTACTATATCCTATATTTCGGATAGCTTCTATCCATATTTTTCTGGGTTACTCATCTTTGGCCCAACTCTATGTTCTAAATCAGAAGAGTTCATTTTGTAGTGGATGCCATGGATCTTCCCTTGTTGAACCCTTACTTGGAGGCAGTTGGGTCACCGAATTTCAGAAGAGGGTGCAACTTTGCTGTAGCAGGATCCACCATTACTCCGGCAACTCCCTCCTCTGTCTCCCCATTCTCCTTCAATATCCAGGTTGCCCAGTTCAGCCGATTCAAGGCTCGAGTTCTCGATCTGATAGGTGAATATGACACTCACATGCATGGCTCTCCAAACCCAGAATTTGGTTTGTGTAATTGGCATCATTTTTGTTTGTATAATGCAGGGGGAAGCTGGACAAGTATCTTCCCAGAGCAGACCATTTCAAACAGGGGCTTTACATGTTTGATATAGGGCAGAATGATCTCGCAGGGGCATTTTACAGCAAGAGTGAGGATCAAATCATCGCCTCCATCCCAGCCATTTTGGAGGAATTTGAAACGGGGATCAAGGTGTGTACATTAGTGATCTCCATCTTTCTTATTTTAAATTAAGTTCAATTAGATAAGAACATCTATTCATAGAGTGAGCAAGCATCTGATCTTTAAATGGTTAATATATAGAGTCAAATTTTCACCATTATATTTATTACTATACCCCATTATAGGCAACCTATGTTAATAAATAAATTTAATTTTATATATAAATCCTCAATAATGAGATAAACTATAATAATTTGATGTCTTTCAGATACACTCTGATTTTTAAGATTGATGATTATTAAATGAAAAAATATACTATAAATAATTGGATTTATTTTCTTTTATTTTTATTTTATTTTAATTGGTCATTTTTTACTTTTTATGAGAGTGTGACTTTCAATTTCCCTACAAAATAATTATAATAAGTAGGTTAAAAATTAAAGTTATATAAAATAATTTCACACTCACAAAATATAAAATATTCCAACTCTATAAAATTTAATAAATTAGCGTTGCAAACTATTAAAAAGTAGTCAAAATTAAGTAATCACATCAAAGCAAGATTTTAACAATTAAAATTTTCAAGATTAGAGTAGATGTAGAGATGAATTTTATAGTTATATGTAAAATGACTAAGTAAACTTCGTTTAAACAGGTATAAACAGTTAGAATGAAGCCTTCTACCGTTACTATTTATATTTAAAGTAGGTTAGGTAAAATTAACTAAATTTTTTAAATAATTTTTTATAAGGTGAATTGGTTTTTTGCTATTTTTATTCTATTTAATTTGAAAGGGTTAGTAATTAGTAAATCAAACAACTATTTACAACCCTAGAATAAAAATTGCCACCTTGAGAAAGAAAGGTCATGGATTCAGTCATGAAATGTCCTCTTGTAAAATGTAGGGTAAGAGAAAGGCTATTAAAATAGACATTTGTTATCTAACTTTTCTTTCGAAGTTTTCATGTCTTGCTTAAGAATTGCCTAGTTTACACAAAGATACCACTTATATTAGAAATAGATCCTAAGTTTATAAATACACTCATTAATACTTTAATATCTTAGAGATAGATTATAATAATTTGATTTAATTTTTTTATTTTTATTATATTTTGATTGGTTGAATCCTTTACTTTTTTTTATGGAACGCAATTTATAACTCCATCTCACTTATTGATTCAGAAACTATATGAAGAAGGGGGAAGGAGGTTTTGGATTCACAACACAGGGCCGTTGGGGTGCCTAGCTCAGAATGTTGCCAGGTTCGGAACCGACCCTTCGAAGCTAGACGAGATGGGGTGTGTTAGCTCCCACAACCGAGCCGCCAAGCTCTTCAACCTTCAACTCCATGCCCTCTGCACAAAATGGAGGGCCGAACTTGTCGATGCAAACTTCACCTACATTGACGTCTTTTCCATCAAATCTGACCTCATCTCCAACTCCTCTCGTTATGGTAAGAAACATAGATAACATGATTTATGGTAGTCATTAGTTAATTGTGGTTAGGGATGGGTTTAGATCCGATGGATCGGTATTCATATCCAGTCCGAACCTAATCCAATCTAAATCTGAAGATTATATTTATTTTATTTATCATAGCTGTATCTTATCTGAATCTGTCAAACCCGTATCTGATCTATATATAGCCTGATTAAATAATAATATAAATAGTATAAATTTTAATATAAAATAGAGAAAATAATAATTTTAAATATTTTTAAAATTTATAAGTTTATAAAATGTCACCTATTCAGTTAGATACGAATCGGATCACCTCAAACCCATATCTGATCTAAATATTTTTAGATCTATTATATATCTGAAAAGTCCAAACCCAAATCCGATATGAAACTATTTTTGACTGATGTAAATAAATCGATTTTACAAATATTAGATATCTGAACCTCTTGAGATGCACTTGTCTAGTTTATAATTAGAAAATTTGGAACTCAGACTTGACTAAGATAGCTATGGAGCGGAGTTTGACTTAGAGATAATGATTGGAACCATGTATATATACTAAATTTGTAAGGCATTAATATGAAATGAATGTATTGTTTTATATTAAGAATTAAAACTATGGATTTATGCTTCCTTGGATTTAGCTAAAATATAAAAAAGATTATAATGTTTTAGTGGTTTTTGTGTTTTATAGGTTGAGACTAGCTAGCTCAAGCCTCAAACACAGCCGATCCTTTGTAATTATTTTAATTTTTTTCATGCAAATAAGTTAAAATACATGAGACAATCCAAGGTCGCCTCCTTAGAGTTGGAGGTGCTTTATAGGAGTCAAACATAAATCCAAATCAAGTTAATTTAATCGAGTTATATAAATTAGGTAATATGTTGCACCATGCATGACTTATTATACAAATAAGTTTTAATTTTATGGACAAATTCTCGTCGAATAATGAGATAGAATATGCATAATAATATAATATTTTAAATATGGGTTCTAATTGATTTCAAAGATAAATTCTAATTAAATGAAAAGATAAATTATAATAATTTGATTTTATATTATATTATTTTTATATTTTGACTGGCTATTTTTAATTAGAGACCAATATTGAGTTCCCTTTTTATTATTAATATAATTAATAATAAGAGTAGATAGCTAGCCAACCCACATCTAACATTCATAAAAGCCTCTTTTCCATTACATTATCAAGAATGAGTTGGCATAAGTTTTATATTGTTTAGAGGCAAATAAAACTTCTCATTTTTGGAAAAAAATTGTCACCCACACTCAATGAGATGTGTGGGATCATAGTTTTAATACCATACCAAATTTATAATCAGTATAACGTATATTCGGTTCAACCGAATCAATCTGGGTTGAACCAGATTTCAAAATTATAAATTAAATATTTAATTAAATATTAAAGATATATATTTGTCACAGTATTGAATTAAATATCATAATTTTTGATAAAAAAATAGATTTTTGGGAAAATCTCATATTAAATAACTTGATATGAATTAAAATGGCACAAAAGACAAATATGTATTATTTAGAACTATGTGTAGGGCATAGCTTTAAAGCTCCTTTTGTATTTTAAAAAATCCCCAAGTCAACTCGACTCCATAGCTTGCTGAGTCAAAGATAATAGATGACACTGACTGATTTCTCAATTTCTCATAACATTTATCAAAACATTTATTTTGATTAGCTAAATCAATATTTAAAGTAATGCAAATCATGTCTTTATCAATTTTACTTGTCAAAAATAATATATATACTAATTTTATATAACTTATTATTTATATAATTAAAATTTTAATATAATTAACTCTGAGTTAGCTTGAGTCGACTCCAAGGCAGCTTCACTCCACTCCGTGACACAATGAGTCGAGCCCAAGATTCTAATTTTTAAACTATGGTGCAAGGCTATATATTCAACACACCACGACTAATTTTGTAAAACAAATTGCACTGATCAGGTTTTGAGCATCCGATTGAAGCCTGTTGTGGAGTGGGAGGGCCGCCATTGAACTACGTGAGTGGAATAGCATGTGGGCAAACGAAGGTGATAAATGGGACGACAGTCACGGCAAGAGGATGCAATGACACCACCGAGTACGTGAACTGGGATGGGATTCACTACACGGATGCTGCAAACTCTCATGTCTCTTCCCAGATACTTACTGGTAGATATTCCGATCCCCCATTCGCAGACAAGATGCCATTTCTTCTTAACTTGAAGTTCTAAGAAAACCCACTTCATGTTCTCGATTATTGCTTCGTGAATACTGAAAAGATTTGATCTGAGTAGAGAAACCACTGGTTGTGTGGTTATATCTGAAATCAATATCGTCTGCGTTAATGGGTATGTGGAGTTTGCTGCTTTCGTGCTCGTGGTATCGACTATTGAGTATTGAGCACAGAGGAAATGGGAGGAAAGCATGCGGCTGTATAAACTATATAGATTATGTTGTAGACATGCAAATAGTAGCCAGTCCAACTTCTTGATTTCCATCAAAAATAGAGACAGGTGATTTGCGAATATTAGCCCGTTTCAATCGTTTTGTCACAGTATTTGTCACAGTCCTTGCCCGCCGCGTCAAAAACTTCCCGTATAAAAAACCCAAAGTAAAATTGATCCTCGAGTTTGTCACGATATTGCCGTGGCAAGCCCCAAGGAAATTCTCGCGATAAGCCACAGCAAATTTGCCATGACTAAAAGCAGATATTTTTACTAGTGGGTAAAATTTTCATAGAAGTTATATATATCCAATAATTATGATTTCATTTAAGATCAATTTTGATTATAGATAGGCATAAACCTTAACAGCCTTCTTTGGTTTTGGCAAAAAAATGTGCATACTTGGTGAACAAGGTGGTAGTACCATGTTGGATCTTTTGGATCCCCATATATAGCAAATTAATTGTATAGAATTAATGTATTAAATTTATACCACTTTTGATAATAATAAATTTTATATTTTTTTGTGACAAGTAAATGAGAAAATCTCCCACCAGCCATTATCTATGGAGTAAAAAACTTTTCACCTTGTGCAATTTAAAAATACGCTTTCTCTGATAATGTTGTCCCCTTCTCCTAATGACTATTCCTGCTCTTTCAAATGGCAGCTAGGACTTAGGGTTGAGTAATCGAGCATAAGCAAGCTCAATTTCTTTATATCAAAATTCATTTTCCTTGAAATTTGATTTAAAAAATATCCTTCGCATGCCACAACTAGTTGAACTCCTATAATTTGTGTGCATTAGGTTTATTCGTTCTCGAAAATAAAATTTTGACAAGACGAGATAATGTTTTGACTATGTTTGACTTGGTATTTCTTTAATTAATCAAAGTCGATCACATATGTAAAACTCACAACCCAAGTCAATATTTTATTGTTGCTAACTTGTCTCGCTCCCCCCAATGCCAAATCTCCTCCTCCTACCTGCCGTCCCACCATCCCGCCCCCGTCTCTCTCCATCCCTCGTCCCCCCTATCGTCAAATCTCCTCCTCCCACCCGCTGCTAGCCGCCCTGCCTGAATCGACAGATTCTTACCATTGTCGACTCGGGTTGAGAATCGGCTCGGATCTTCTTAGTCCAGATTTTTGCCCCCAACAATCCGCCGTTATTTTGACTCAATTTTATACCGGGCCGAGTAAAATCGGTCGATTCTTAGTTGAATTGGCCGATTTTTTGTAACTATGCTATTTAATCCTTTGAAATTTATTTTTATTTTAATACATATGTCAAAAAAAGTGTCCAAAAATAAAATCCAAGCTATCGAGGTGTAAGATCCCTACAGTTAAGTTTGTTGTACAATCAATATTTATCAGGGTAAGATCTAATATATTATTATGAATGATGCTTATCATCTTTAATTTTACTAATCACTTTTGAATAGATAACTAAGTCCATTAATTTGTACTGATTAGATAGAGTCTTTATACCAAGGAAGTTCAAAATTTATCGAGCTAGACTTGTATCCGAAGTTAAACGAGTCAAGTTTGACAGATGTCAATTGATCCAAGTTTGACATCTCAACTCCACTCAATAACACCCCTAAAAACTTTTACATTATAGGAAAAAAATTAATTTCATTTTATGCCAATTTTACTTATTTTTGCTATTTTTAGTACATATTATAGACCGAAGTGCAAAGGTGACAAATGCTGCCTAACTACACATGGGCGTTCAGGTTCCCAGCTTCAGAGGAGCACTTTCAAGAGGAACACACTTGCACTGAAGTTTGATTGGCGGTACAACTAGGCCTGTAAGTGGTCAGCCAGTTGACTATTTTATCAGTAGTTTTGAATTAAATTAAAATAAATAGCTAACTACTTTTTAACCATTTAGAGTTTTTTTTTAAAAAATGGCAAATTTAATTGTAGCACTTTTATTTTGGAACAGTAATAGCACAAACTGATAACTCTGTAAAAGAGTTACTATTCTCTACATTATATATTGATTTTTTTGTCATGTTATAGCCATTTATACTTTAGTTCTATTAGTTTAGAAGTTTATTAGGTATTATTAATAAAATAAGAAATCAGTTATTTTGGTCTAAAAAATGCCGATTAATGTTGTTCTAGGAGGGTAGAAGAGTTAGAAGATGATCCGGAACGAATTTGGGATGACCTCGGGCCAAAAAGCACAACTTGGCGCCTTAACCGGAACCCCAGTGCTCGAGCGGTAGGATTTAGGTTGATTAGGCACTGGCGGCAGGAATTCAACTTTTTTGATATTTTTGGAAATCCTGGTGGACTCACTAGTAATATTGGGTGGATTATTTATAAAGTTGATTAGGTTTTTTAGAAGGTGAGGAAAAAGCTTTTGACAGCTGGATGACAACATGAAACACCGAGAAGGAACGATAGATGAATTTGGATCGAAAGGAGAAGACACTTCCCCAAAAGAGTTTTTCTTTATTCTTATTTATTTTTCTTTGTAATTAAACGATGTCTTTCATATCACATATGGGCTTCTTGAGTTTAGTTGAATATTTTATGGAGTGAATTCTTTTTTAGGATTTTCAATGAGCACCTAGTGCATAGATTAATAAAGTTTATTAATTTTTATCAATTGGATTGTGTTTTTGGATCATCTATTTTATTTTGTTCTTAATGCTATCATTGGACTGACTATCCATTGTTGGATTTAGAGATATGATTTTATCCAGAGATAGAAAGTTTAATTTATCACTAGATAGAATAACCTTGGTTCATTTGTTTTGGGTGATTTACATGTGAGTCAGAGATATACTCGATATGCCTTGTGTAACAATCAAGGGCAGAAATTAAAGTATCTTTTTGCATTCATAATTTCATAGAAATATAGAAGTTAGGTGCAAGTGATAAGTTTATGGTTAATCGAGAGATTGTTATGAATAATTAATTCTCGTGGTTAATGATCCAAATGTGCAATTCATAGGTAGAAATTATTGTACATGTATGTCAGGATTTAGAAAGGATTTTTAATACTAGGGTGCATATTAGCCTCTGATTTTTCTATCTTGTTTATCCTATTTTTGGTCCCTAACCCCTGGCCCCATTACAACGTATAAAGACCTATTGATCCATTAAATTGGCATTGCCTACATTAGTGGAGATGAGAGCGAAAGGTAAGTATATTTAAGCATGTGCTTGATTGTATTCTCTTGGTTGCAGATGACAAGGATTAGCCAATGAATTATCTTACACATACACACAGAGAGCCTTCTTTTGGGTGTGATTGATGAAAGGGCATTTCTAATTTGATTGACATCTTGTTGCCTTTGGATAGTTTGATTCAGAATCATATGAGAACATAATGAGAACTACACCGAGTATCTTTTCAACATTATAAATATTTATTTTTGGGTCACCTAATTTTCTACCTTGTCAAGTTCACTGAGTATCACTTCTACAAAAGTCTCTACTGTCACTTCTTTTCTATAAAATTAAGAGTCTTATATAATGAGTTACATATCATATAGATTATATAAGCAAAATTTTTTAGTTGAAGCAATTTAGTGGGTCTTACTAATCAAAATTTGTATAGATAAATAAATAATAAGGATAATTATAAATTGTCAACTCAATCTAATGCTTCTATTCATTTCATCTTAATAATCAAAATAATTATAATAAAAATTAATTTCAAAATATCTATTAACTAGTACATTTTTCAAAAATTTTAAATTTAAGCTATAATGATGTCAAAAAAGATAAAATTTTATCAACCTCCTACTTATACACTCTAATTTTGATATAATATAAATATTATTTTGTGGGACATACTAAAAAAGTTAAATTAGATGGGTAGCTCATCCAAGTTATATGAGGTGTAATTCACTTTAATTTTTTTCCTTAAATTAAACAAAATCTTAATTAGAAAACAAAAACAACATAACTTAATTTAATTTTGTCTCCAAAATACAACTTTCGCGTGTGTCTTCTCCTCAAAACATAGGGCAACAAAGAAAAATTTTAGCATTGTATTTACATTATATGTATATATATATGCTAAATTCTCTTATTCTTTTTTTTCAGACAATGTACACTATTTTGATAGTATTTTTTATGCTTATAAAAGTACCATACATACATGAGCTACATCTCCTATTTGGAGCATTTTTAGTCGGTCCCAACCTAAAATCTAAAAATAAAAACAAATAATCATGTATGTATAATTTTTTAAATCAACCTAATGGTCTCAACTTTCCATTTTAATTTCCAAAGTAACAATAAAAGTAAAATCTAAATGCTTTAAAATAGTGCATTTCTGGAAAATCTAAAAATAGATTCAAATGAAGTCTAAAAAAGGTAAAATTTTATGATCCTTGCACTCTCCTTCCAATATATGTAAACATCATTATATATTATATTATCATTAAAAAAATCAAATTTCTCGAGCAAGCCATGCTAATGTTGACAAATTTTATAGCGAAAACCTAAATTCTTTGTTGTGGTAGGGCCGACATTTAAGTTATAATGAATTAATGATCAATCCATATTCTTTGTCACGCGCTACACTTCTTCCGCCTAAAGTAAGAAGAATATTTTGGTAATTTTCATCTTAAATATTTGAATTTTCAACCCATATGGAGCGTGGAGAAGAAAAAGATTTCTTGATCAGCCGGCCATTGTCAATAATTAACCCCTTAATTATTAGAACATTTATAAAATTCATTGATTAATTTAACACTTCAATCATACTCCTTGTATTTGAGACATGTTAGCAAAATATAGATCTCGTGAAGTATAAAAAATACTAGTTGCAAAAAAACTAATTGAATCAGCCTCAATTTTGACCGATTTATGTAAATGGATTATTTTCTGATTTTTTGATAAATCAATTTGATTTAATAATTTCGCTTCAATTCAATTTATCGTCCGATTCCAAATTTTACAACTATGCCACCTGAGGACTAAATTTAGCCATCAGACAAAGCCAATATACAACGGTGATGTCTTACCTTGACCATGTTTGCCCTCCTCATGATTCCTCCCTTCGTCTCCCCACCACCTTCAGCCTTCCAACCGAATCTTCAACTTCGGCGACTCGAACTCCGACTTTGGTGGCCTGGTGGCCGGCATGGGCAAGCAGCTTGACCCGCCCAATGGCCAGACTTTCTTCAAGAAGCCATCCAGGAGGTTCTGCGATGACCGCCTCATTATAAAGTGTTGGATGTTGGACATAAATATATACGTGAATCAGGAATTGTGTCATATGTTATTATATAAGGTTGGCCTAAATTAAATTGATCTACTAAAGTGAAAGGTTATGGGCCATAAATTAAGGTGTGGAATTCAATGTGAAAAGTGTGGAATTCAATGTGTAGATACCTTTTCATATTTCTCTTTTCGTGATGGGTGAAAATGAATTTATGAAACTACAGCTATAAATAAGGAGGTTATGGTCCCTGAATCAATAAGCAGTTTTCGTTCTGGTATCCCATTGTCCAGAATTCAGGTTTTGGAAAACTCTTCTTAGATTCAGAAGACCAATACCTAAGGTGGTCAAGACTCTAGTTTCTCTTATGGCTTCAGGTACGCTTCCGCTATCTAGTTTATTTACTCGATGATTTGATATGAAATCTAATAAAGTCCAACAAGCGGCATCAGAGCCACCTTCATATTAAATCATTGAGTATTAGGTTTTAATTTATATTTAAATTATGGATTGGAACTATTCAGTTCTATTCCATTCAGATCTACAGATTCAGGATTAAGGAAAGTACAGGAAAATACAGTTACAAAAGGTTATAATTTCGGAAACTCCCACATAAAGTTATTTTTATAACCTTTTTTTGTTCAGCCATAATTAATATTTTAAAATTTATTAAGGACTACAATATGCTGCCAAAGTAGCCTCTTTTGTGGAAATTAATTTTTTAAATATTAAGATGGTTATGAGTATTTAATTCATGTGGATATTAATCGGCCCAAAGGAAGGTTAATATTTGACAGAATTATATATTCATTTGTGGTAATAAATATGGGATGATTGTTAAGTGTCCATGTGAATGATAAATCGGCCCAAAGGAAGGTTTATTATTTGACAGGATTTATTGTCCATATTTGATTACTACACTAAGATTTATTTTTAATAAATAATGGATAATTATCAGGCGTCCATGTGAATGATAAATCGGCCCAAAGGAAGGTTTATTGTTTGACAGGATTTATTGTCCATATTTTACTACACTAAGGCTCATTTTTGTAATAAATATGAGATGATTATCAGGTTTCCATGTGGATAATAAATCGGCCCAAAGGAAGGTTTATTATTTGACAGGATTTATTATCTATATTTGATTACTGTATTGAGACTCATTTTAAATATAGGATAATTATCAAGTTTCCATGTGGATAATAAATCGGCCCAAAGGAAGGTTTATTATTTAACAGGATTTATTATCCATATTTAATTACTGCACTTAGAGTACCACTTACAAATTAATATTTCTGTCCAAAGACTAAATATTAATGTTGTGCTAGGTATCTGTTGATGGGATTCAAACATTGATTAGAATTATTAATCTTATTATGGGCATGTTATTTTGTTCTATGATTTCAGTTAATCAATCTGCTTCTATGATTTCTGCCAACATCAATTCAGTTCCAATGCTTAAAGATAATTTTAAGGATTGGAAAGAAAGTATAATGATTATTCTCGGCTGCATGGATCTTGACCTTGCATTAAGGACTGAACAACCTGCTTCTCTTACTGACAAAAGTTCCATTGAGGAAAAACGGGACATTGAGAAGTGGGAACGTTCAAATCGCATGAGTCTTATGATCATGAAGCGGGGAATTCCAGAGACCTTCAGGGGCAATGTATCTGAAAAGGTTACTACAGCCAGTGAGTTTCTCAAAGAAATAGAAAAGCGTTTTGTAAAAAATGATAAGGCTGAAACAAGTACGCTTTTGACAAACTTGATTTCAATGAAGTTTAAAGGCAAAACAAGCATAAGGGAGTACATCTTAGAGATGTCAAATATTGCTTCAAAACTAAAAGCACTAAGGTTAGAGCTATCTGAAGATTTGCTCGTGCATTTAGTTTTAATTTCTCTTCCTGCACAATTCAGTCAATTCAAAGTCAGTTATAACTGTCAAAGGGACAAATGGACTCTTAATGAGCTCATTTCTTATTGTGTGCAAGAAGAAGAAAGATTGAAGCAAGAACAGGCTGAGAGTGCTCATTTGGCTAGTACCTATCAGGACAAAAATAAGAAAAGAAAAAGGGCTAAGGATGCTGATAATGGGTCTCACAAACAACAGCAAAAGAAAGAAAATCAGGCTTCTTGCTGTTTCTTTTGTGGTAAACCTGGACATATGAAGAAGGAATGCGCTAAGTATCACGCATGGCGTGTCAAGAAAGGTCCATTTCTTAATTTTGTTTGTTCTGAGGTTAATTTAGCTTCAGTACCCATACACACTTGGTGGCTAGATTCGGGTGCTACTACTCACATAAGTGTGTCAATGCAGGGTTGCCTGAGTTGCCGAAAGCCAAATGATGCTGAAAGATTCATCTATGTGGGTGATGGCAAATCAGTTATAGTTGAAGCAATAGGGATTTTTAGATTATTATTAAAGACAGGATATTATTTGGATTTAAAAGAGACATATATAGTACCGTCTTTTAGACGGAATTTGGTTTCTATTTCTATATTGGACAAATCTGGTTACTCTTGTTCATTTAGAAATAATAAGTTTAGTCTTTTCTTAAATTCAAAGATTGTTGGTACAGGTTTCTTGTCTTTTTATGATAATCTGTATTTACTTGATACTATTGCATCTTTTAATGAAACTTTGCATGTGGGTTTAAGTGGTACGAAAAGAAAATTAACCAATGAGAATTCTGCTTTATTATGGCACAAGCGTTTAGGACACATTTCTAAACACAGAATTGAACGACTTATGTCAAATGGAATTCTTGATTCTCTCAATTTATCAGATTTTCAAGTCTGTATTGAGTGCATTAAGGGAAAACAAACAAATATAAGGAGACTAGGTGCCAATAAATCTTCAAGCGTCTTAGAACTAATACATACGGACATTTGTGGGCCATTCCCTATGGCTTCTTGGAATGGTCAACAATATTTTATTACGTTCATAGACGATTATTCTCGTTATGGTTACCTTTATCTCATTCATGAGAAGTCTCAAGCATTGGACGTATTTAAGGCATATAAGGCTGAAGTTGAGAACCAACTTGACAAAACTATTAAGGCTATCAGATCTGACCGTGGTGGTGAATACTATGGTAGATATGATGGATCAGGTGTACAACGTCCAGGACCATTTGCCAAATTCCTAGAAGAGTGCGGAATCGTCCCACAATACACAATGCCAGGTACTCCTAGCATGAATGGTATTGCTGAAAGACGAAACCGAACATTAAAGGACATGGTAAGAAGTATGATTGCTCATACTACTTTACCTGATTCACTTTGGGGTGAGGCACTAAAGACAGCAGTATATCTTCTTAATAGAGTACCAACAAAGGCAACTGTTAAGACCCCTTATGAATTATGGACTGGAAAGAAACCCAGTATTATGCATTTACGCATTTGGGGCTGTCCAGCTGAGGCAAGGCCTTATAGGCCAAATGAAAAGAAACTGGACTCAAGAACAGTTAGCAGTTATTTTGTTGGGTATTCTGAACGGTCTAGAGGATATAAGTTTTATGATCCCACAATAAGGTCATTCTTTGAGACGGGCAATGCCCAGTTCTTTGAGGATATTGAGTTTGGAGGGGAAATGAGGTTAGAGACTTTGTCTTTGAAGAAGAATCTGTTTCTCTTCCCATGATTGTTCTTGACAATAATCAGGATCAAGGTCATATTCCTGATGTTGTTCAAGAAACAATACCAGAATTACAAGACAATGTCGAGAATCTCCCTAATCAAGTTATACATGAAGAGCAAACTCAACAACCTCAAGAGCAAATGCCATTAAGGAGATCCACAAGAGAAAGGAGAAATGCAATTTCAGATGATTATATCATCTTTCTCGAAGAACATGAGGATAACATTGGAATGATGGAAGATGATCCAATCACTTTTCATCAAGCCATGACGAGTTCTAATTCTCAAAAGTGGATTGATGCTATGAATGAAGAGATAAAGTCCATGAAAGCTAATGACGTTTGGAATCTTGTTCCATTGCCTGAAGGTGCGAAACCTATTGGTTGTAAATGGATATTTAAAACCAAAAGGGATTCGAAAGGTAATGTAGAAAGATATAAGGCTCGTCTTGTTGCAAAGGGCTTTACTCAAAAGGAAGGCATCGATTATAATGAGACTTTCTCTCCAGTTTCATCGAAAGACTCATTCAGAATAATTATGGCATTAGTGGCACATTTTGATCTTGAGTTACATCAGATGGATGTAAAGACTGCGTTTCTAAATGGAGACATTGATGAAACAATTTATATGATGCAACCAGAAAACTTTGTATCGGGAGATTCAAAGAATATAGTTTGCAAATTAAAGAAATCCATCTATGGACTTAAACAGGCTTCTCGTCAATGGTATCACAAATTTCATCAAGTGATTCTCTCGTTTGGTTTTGAGATGAATGTTATTGATGATTGTATATACCATAAGTTTAGTGGGAGTAAGTATATTTTTCTGGTTTTATATGTTGATGATATATTGCTTGCCAGTAATGATATAGATTTTTTGCACGAAACCAAGAGATTTTTATCAAAGAAATTTGAAATGAAAGATCTTGGAAATGCGTCTTTTGTATTAGGAATTCAAATACATCGGGATCGTGATCGATGTATACTTGGATTATCACAAAAGACCTATATAGAAAAAGTGCTTAAAAGATTTGGCATGCAAAATTGTAAACCAGGAGATACCCCTGTTTCTAAAGGAGACAAATTCAGTCTCAATCAATGCCCTAAAAATCATATAGAAGGAAAGGAAATGCAAAAGATTCCCTATGCTTCAGCAGTGGGAAGTCTTATGTATGCTCAAGTATGTACGCGTCCAGATATTGCGTATATTGTTGGAATGTTGGGCAGATATTTAAGTAATCCGGGATTGGATCACTGGATAGCAGCCAAAAGAGTCATGAGATATCTTCAAAGAACAAAACATTACATGCTTACATATCGGAAGTCAGATCAACTTGAGATCATTGGGTATTCTGATTCTGACTTTGCTGGATGCCAAGATAGTCGTCGATCCACTTCTGGCTATGTCTATCTGCTTGCTGGAGGAGCTATTTCTTGGAGGAGTGCTAAGCAGACACTCATAGCTTCTTCCACTATGGCAGCTGAATTCATAGCTTGTTATGAAGCATCCAATCATGGAATATGGTTGCGGAATTTTGTCACAGGGCTGCGCATTATTGATAATATTGAAAGACCACTTAAGATATTTTGTGACAATCAATCTGCAGTATTATATTCAAATAACAACAGGAGCTCATCTAAATCAAAACATTTAGAGATCAAGTTCCTTGTTGTGAAAGAAAGAGTTCAGAGTGGTAAAGTCTCTATAGAGCATATTGGGACAAACTCCATGGTTGCGGATCCGCTTACTAAAAGTTTACCACCCAAGGTCTTTCATGAGCATGTTGCTCATATGGGTGTTGTATCATTTGATGATATGCTACTTTAGTGGGAGTTTGTATTTGGTTTAAGGTTCACTCTGTTTTGGTATTTTTGGTGATCTCATAAGGTTGGACCAGTTGAAAATAGGCATGTTAGATCAAATTACATGTAATTTTCATGCTACACATCCATACTTGATCTATGTCATTTAATTATGTTGATGTATGTGACCATGGATGGGTTTAGTTACGATAAATGTAACGAAAATCGCCTTGATCCTATATTGACATTGATTAATGGACGAGATTGTTATTTTGGAATAATGACATATGTTTTGGAGCTCATAAGGTTATACAATTATCTTCGTGTATATATTAAGTCCAAGTGGGAGATTGTTGGATGTTGGACATAAATATATACGTGAA
>JAURVB010007716.1:0-19156 GCA_033002965.1 Piper betle
TCCTTTACATCTTATGTATAATTTTTTGCCCTAAGCATAGAGGTTAAGTACTCTTAGGCATACCCCTTCAGTACCCTTTAAATCCACAGTAGACATGCGCCGCATTATAGTATACATAATCCTCTACACTTTTCTAGGTTTGAGGAACTCAAAATGTAGAGGGAATGACCTCAGCTCACCCAACTGCTGGCAGCCTAATCTTATCTGGCACATGCACCACTCACAGTACATGCGAATCGACTTTCCCATTGTCTCACATCTCACTGGAAAACTAAGAAAAACTTTATATATATATATATATATATGCGTCCAAGTAGTGATTTTAATATAATAAGCCTGAAGACATCATGATCTGGATTAGAGTTTTCTAAAATGAACTTGAGGGATCTCATTCTTGAGGGTTATTAATTTAGAAATTCGTATGATTAAATGACTCATATGAAGTGCGATACTATAAATCCACCACTTGACACGCCCGCTTACCTGTCAAATCAAATCACGATAGAGTGAGAGATTAAATTAAGAAGCGAATCCTAAACAGATATAGTAGAAGCTCCAATCGTGTCGACATGCCTAGGCAGCGAGCTCGTACTCTGTATGTGCACATCAAATCTAAAAGCTAACACCCACTATCTGAATGATGCATTCAAACATTGTAAACAATACACTCATTAAATGCAATCACATCAATCCACATCATGTGTCTCTAAATTACATTGCAGTTAATTAAAATATCAATTCATATTTAATTTACCCAATTAGATCATTAGCATTTATTTCATATCATTCAAATCATACAAATTCATTTTATTCACAATTAAAATATTTTACCACATTGATCAATTTAATCCTACCATACTGTGCTAATAATTATTAATTTTAATTAATTTGGTTGAAGGTAATTACACCTCGCCTCGTCGGTTATCGGCGATGATTAGGGCTTGTTGCATGTTTCGGGACTCGAATTCCGCACTCAATGGAGTCTGACCTTCAATCGGGTTTGACGAGATGAATTTGGAGAAAATCTGTCAAATTCCTGCAATCCAATTTTCTGCTATTTTTTAGGCAGCTTGGCAATTTTTCAGCAGCTTTTGGGCTGTTTCGTACATCTTTTCCGGTGAGGTAGTCGAGGCTATGGGTTGCCACTGGTTCAGCAAGGACGACATGACAGCTGTGAGGGTAAGGGCAAGGTGGCTGCGATGGCAGCAGCAATGGTCGCGGCGGTGGCTGATGGCTGGTTGGGTACCCAATTGGCCTTGTGCCAGTCCTGATGGCGACTCACGGTCGTGTTGTCTAGGTTGAAGGGGCTGCAATGGCGGAGAAGCGCCACATCAGGACGGTGATTGGAGAGAAGGCGAGGAAACTTCGTGGTGAAGGATTGGGAGGCAATCCTGTAATTAAAAGTTGAATTGAGTCCGACTTGACTAAAAAATAAATATCTAATTCCTAATAAATTCTAAAATCAATCTATAAAACTATAGAAAAATATCATAAAATATAATATACTAAATAACATCAAAATGACATGTTCCATAAGTAATAAACGACCCAAACTACTATCTAACGTGTCCAAATTTGTTATTCGGTCTAAAAATAATTTTACGATCAAATACATAAAAAAATAACTGCATATTATCATATATTATGATAAGCAATTCTTATCATTTTTTTACACTTGACCCTCATCTCTCATCATGCATGACTGGCCTCAGCTCAACACACGTGTCATAAAAATGACTCAAATCGAATTGACAGCTGAATCGACTGGTTACGCACTCAAGTCATGGGGTTCAACTCAAAGCTTGATATTTTATTTAAAGAATAATATTTTTTGGTCTTGTCTTAAATTTCCTGATACAAATTTAATTCTAATAAAATGATAACAATTTTAAGTGAAAGCATGCATGATTAAATTGTCTTTTATGTACAATTATGTTAATGTTGGGAGATTTTAATTATAAATTAAGTCGTTGAATAAATTATACGCAAGAAAAGCATCATTAAATATGAATCAAGCTAGTTTGGGCTCAACTCAAACTCGAACTACAAATCGAGTGAGCTGAGTTTGAGTTAAGTTGTAACGACCCGCCATGTTTCACGATATTGTGGGCTTTGCTGGCCAGGTGTTACTCAAAATTTAACAAAACCAACCCTATAACGACCAGTCATAACCGGACCGGGTGTCACTTTAAAGGTTACATGAACAATATGAAAGCAAATAAGTCTAACATTTCTAACACAAAAGAACTTATGTTTCAAATAATAATGTATGAAATAATCATCCCACCCATAGCCACATTTATAACACAAGAAAAGTAAAAAAGAAATCCGCTTATTATCTGTTCACCATCTGAGTTGGTAGAAGAGCCACCTAGTCGTCTCTTAATCTTTATTTCCAGGTTGCACTCGGTGCATGGTGGTCGAATCTAGGCTCAGGCTGACCAGGTTGTCCACAAGGGAAAATACAACATTTTAAATAATTATACAGACCTGAAAATTTGGTGAAGAACCTACAACTATAACAAATAATCCTAAAGTCTTCCCCTTTGTGTGTCAAATGTGCTCACAACCTATCCAGAGGATGTTTCATTTAACAACAGAACTTTCCTTTATATAGAAGAATATGTGTGGAATTCTAGAAGTCATTACATTAAATTTTATAAATATGTGTGGAATTTAAGAAGTCACTATATTAAATTTTATAGAAAAGAACGTAATTACTCATAACTATATTTGTGTGATAACGAAAGGTCAAAAACTATGAATGGGTTATAATTGATAAAATATTGATTTCCAAGAATTAATTTAATTAAATAATTGATTCATTTTAAGATTTACAAAACCCTAAATAAAATAACCTAATTATTTTCAGGGTTTTACAATCTCACCAGCTTGGAAATTTTCGTCCTCAAAAATATAATAGGGTATACGGAGAAAATTACTCATTCATTATCCTATCTTAGGCATGTCTTTCTTTATGAGTAAGTATAGCTCTATGGAAGTTAATTTAAATATCTTCACATTTTTTTCCACAGTTTTTACAATCTCCCCAACTTAGAAATATTTCATCCCCGAAATATTATAACGGCCAACAGAAACTAAGAATTAATTATTTATTCGGTATCGGTGCATGCTACTACAATCATAAGAATCTTATGCCACAAATAGGCTTGGGTATTTCTTTGCCATCTCTTGCTCAGTCTCCCAGGTAGCTTCCTCTGATCCCTGATTTCTCCACAATACCTTTACCAAAGGGATTTCCTTGTTCCTGAGTGTCTTAATTTCTCTTGCCAAAATGCGAATCGGCTTTTCCTCGTATGTTAAATTTGGTTGTAATTCTAAGTCTTTAAAAGTTGTGATTATATGATCTTCGTCTCATACATATTTCTTTAGCATGGACACATGAAAAACATTGTGTACTACAGCTAGGCTTGGTGGTAATGCTAATCTATATGCACAATTTTCGACTCGATCTAGGATTGGGAACGGTTCTATGAATCTTTGTTTCAACTTTCCTGATGTTCTAAATCTGATCACCCCCTTCCTATGAGATGTCTTTAGGTACACAAACTCCCCAACTTGGAACTCTAGGTCCTTCCTTCGAGTATCAGCATAACTCTTTTGTCGATCCTGCGCTACCTTAAGCCTTTGCTGAATGAGTTTCACCTTTTCAGTTGCTTCTCTCACCATCTCTTGCCCGACTATAAGCACTTCGATAGACTGCAATCAGCATGATTATGATGGGCAGGGCCTACCATATAAGGCTTCAAATGGTGTCATCCTTATACTAGCCTGGTTTGAGCGTGATTATAGGTTGGATTCGGCCATGGTTCTTCAAGTGTTTCTGCCCAATCTCCTTCCCAGTCAAGGATGCAAGGTCCTTTAGGATGAACATGCTCCAACCTAGAATGGTCCGCTGCACTCTGAGCGATCATCCTGCAAGTGATGTCCATATCGTCGGTGCTTAGACTACGCTGCTGGGTCCGGCCATGGCGTTGCGTAATTGCTTCGTAGTTTTCAATGTGGCAAGTGAAACCATGGACCTGCCCCGTCGCGGGACTATCGTCCTATACAGCGATATCGCCATGCAGCCTAACAAATCCGTTATTGATACGTTTAGCGATTCTGGTAGGTCTTGCGGCGTCCGATCTTGATCTTGTGGGGACGAAGTTAGCTGTCCTCGGTCAGTCGGTCCATTACCACCCATGTGTGCGTCCTTGTGAGTTCTGGTCTGTAGTGCCACTGAGGAGTCTTTGCGCGATTGCCTCTGCATGTGACACAATCCCATTTCTATGTTGGTATTTCCAAAGGTTGTAATAGTCCCCCAGGTAGTTGATGTTGGGCTTTGATCTGTTGGCAAATATGACACTTGGAGACAAAATCCACAACATCCCTCTTCATCCCAATCCACCAGTAGATTCCCTTTAAATCCTGATACATTTTAGTAACTCATAGGGTGTATCGAGAATTTGAGCAATGAGCCTCTTCCAAGATATTTCGCTTCAGTGCATAAAGGCTGCTGGTGCGTTTGTTAGACCAAAAGGCATGACTAGAAACTCATAATGTCCATATCGAGTTCGGAAGGCCATTTTCTGTATGTCTGACTCCTTTACACGCAATTGGTGATAACCAGACCGCAAGTCTATCTTGGAAAATATTCCGGCTGTTCTTAGCTGGTCAAACAAATCATCAATCCTCGGTAAGGGATACCGATTCTTGATTGTCACTTGATTGATTTGGCGATAGTCAATACACAGCCGAAGTGATCCATCCTTCTTCTTCACAAAAAGAACAGGGGCTCCCCAGGGTGAAGTACTTGGCCGGATGAAGCCTGCCTGTAACAACTCTTCTAGTTGACTCTTTAATTCTTTGAGCTCTGCTGGAGCCATGCGGTATGGTGCTTTAGAAATTGGTGTTACTCCAGGTGCTAGGTCAATGACAAACTCCACTGCCCGCTTAGGAGGTAACCCTGGAAGTTCATCTGGGAATACATCTGGAAACTCTGCTACCACAGGAATCATGGACAACTCTTTGGATTTGGACTCAGACTCAACTAGGTTAGTCAAAAAGGCTTTACAACTCTCACCAAACAACTCAACTGCCTCACCGATCGCCACGATACAAGAAGATGGATCGTGCAATGACCCTTGGAAAATGACCCCCATCTCACAATTACAAGGTTTTGTCACCACTCTCTTCCCTTTACAGTCAAGGAAAGCCTGGTGTGCAGACAGCTAGTCCATTCCCAATAATACATCATAACCTTTTATCCCATATATGATAAAGTTCCACACATAGGGTTTTCCTTGTATATCTAAGGATAGGCTAGTCACCCCCAACGTTGTGACTTCACTGTCTCCCGTTGCAGTAGTGACTTTATAAGACTTGGGTAATGGAGATGCTTGGAGTCCTAACCTCTTGACTATTTGAGATGAGATGAATGAATGTGTACACCCTGAATCAAATAGAACCTCCACAATAAATCCTTGGATTAGAATTTTACCTCGAACAGTATGATCATCCTCCTCAATGTCCTCGACTTCAACCGCATAGAGTTTCAGCCTTCCCTTTGTCTGCCGGTTGTGCAGGTGTCGGGTAGCGAATAGGAGCTGGTGCCTTCCCTTTCTCAGGCTGCTCCTGTTGTTGTCTCGGAGGTTGACGACACTCCTTCTGCATGTGTCCCGTCCTTCCGCAGTTATAGCACCTACGGGGCTCCCTGCATGTCCCTGAATGCATCTTGTTGCAATTTTTACATTGTCGATACGGAGGCTCCTCAAACTTCCTTTTGAGGTTCCCCTCAATGCTCCTTTGGTAGTTCTACTGCTGGTGTCCTGCGGACCGGTTTTGGCTACTACCCTGGTTGGCATTTTTATGTTGCATAGTAGCCCTCCCCTGTTTCTGTGCACGGTCATGCTCGTACACCAATTCATGAGTCGTGGCTGCCTCGATCACTTCGGTTATGGTGCCCCTTGGTGCCGTAGCAACCCTACTCCTCAATTCTGGCTTCAATCCCCAGAAGAATTTGTCCGCTCTAGCCTTGTCAGTTGCCAGAATCCCAGGTGCAAATCGCTCCAACTGCAAGAAATTCTTGGCATATCCCCAGACCAAATCCTCCCCCTGAGCCAGAGTGGCGAATTCCAGTGCTTTCTTCTGGACAACGGACTCAGGAAAGTACTGTCCATTAAAAGCTGTTACAAATTCTGCCCATGAGATGGATGAAATCTCACGTTGATAGAATGTAGTCTTTTCCATGGATTTCCACCAGTAAGATGCTTCCTCCTGAAGCATGCATGTTGCCAACCTCACTTGATGGCGGTGGGGCACCGATAGAGCCCTAAACGCTTTTTCAGTAATGTCTATCCAGCTCTCCGCCTTCATTGGATCAGTCCCTCCAATGAATACCTCAGCTCCATTCTTCCGGAACTTTTCCACAGTGTATCATTCACTATCATCCACAGCTGGCGGCACCACTTGTCGGACTACCGGTGGCACTGGGTTTGGAAGCTCCCCTCGCTCGCCCGGGTCAGATAACCCTGCCCGCCCTTGGGCACTCCCCTGATCACCATCTGGGACATTACTAGGACCCGCTGCCGAGTTTAAGGCTCCATTCCCTGTTACCACTCCCGGTAACCGCTGAACAATATTCTGAACCACAGAATTTATATTTTCTGAAGCCTGCGCTAGTCCCTGTATGGCCGTCAGGATTTGGGCCAACACATTCTCTGTGTTCAAATTTGACTGCGCAGATCGGCTTGACTGTCTACGGGTGCCTGCCATCTGAAACATCGAACCATCATGGTTCATTAATATGTTCTCTTTCAGTTATGACTTAGGTTTATTAGTAGCGAATGAATTTGTTAATTCAAAACACAACACAGTGGGAAAAGATAATTATTGGACTTTTCAACAAGGTACTTGAGTCATAAAATGAGCTAGTGGGAAACCTGGCTCTGATACCACCTGTAACGACCCGCCATGTTTCACGATATTGTGGGCCTTGCTGGCCAGGTGTTACTCAAAATTTAACAAAACCAACCCTATAACGACCAGTCCTAACCGGACCGGGTGTTACTTAAAAGGTTACATGAATAATATGAAAGCAAATAAGTCTAGCATTTCTAACTCAAAAGAACTTATGTTTCAAATGACAATGTATGAAATAATCATCCCACAGTCTTGGACCATTTCCCATAGCCACATTTATAACACAAGAAAAGTAAAAAGAGAAGTCTGCTTATTATCTGTTCACCACCTGAGTTGGTAGAAGAACCACCCAGTCGTCTCTTAGTCTTTAGTTCCAGCTGCTAACCTACGGAGGCAATTCCACGTTAGTGATTAAACACTAAGCCGTATAATTAAATAAAACAAGTCCATAAACTCCCTATCAATATCTATAATATTGGCTGTTGTGACCATTCCAACATGTCCATTTATTAGCTGATGGTTCAGTCCACCATGTCCATTAGTTGGCTGATGGGTCTGTTGTAATGACCTGCCATTTTTCATGATATTGTGGGCCTTGCTGGCTAAGTGTTACTCAAAATTTAACAAAAACCAACCCTATAACAACCAGTCCTAACCGAACCGGTTGTTACTTAAAAAGGATACATGCATAATATGAAAGCAAATAAGTCTAGCATTTCTAACTCTAAAAGAACTTATTTTTCAAATGACAATGCATGAAGTAATTATCCCACAGTCTTGGATCGTTTCCCCATAGCCAAATTTATAATATAAGAAAAATAAAAAGAGAAGTCTGTTTATTAACCCTTCACCACCTACGTTGGTAAAAGAACCACCATGTCGTCTCTTAGTCTTTAGGTCCAGGCTTGCTAACCTGCGGAGGCAGATTCCAAGCATTAGTGATTAACCACTAAGCCGTATAATTAAATAAAACAAGTCCATACACTCCCCTATCATTATCTATAATATCGGCACTTGTGACGATTCCAACATGACCATATTAGCTGATGGTTTAGTCCACCATGTCCATCAGTTGGCTGATGGGTCAGCCCACCATGTCAACCTTTTGGGTGATGGGTCAGTCCATCATGCAGATTCCCTGTAACGACCCGCCATTTTTCACGATATTGTGGGCCTAACTGGCTAGTTGTTACTCAAAAGTAAGTAATTATGTCAAACATTTTTTATAAATAATAACATATATATAGATCCCACAGTCTTGGACCGTTTCCCAGCAGCCACACTTATTTCTCAATTAAATAAAAAAAGGAGTCCTCATATTTATTTTGCTCCATACTCTGGATGTCAATCACCTAATCTCGTATCTGCACACCTGCGGAGGCAATTCCGCGTTAGTGATTACAACACTAAGTAGTATAATAGATAAAACAAAACAAGTACATTCCACTATTTCCTTATGTTTATTTTAATATGCGGTGGAGCGATTCCGCTATACTCCAAAACAATGCGGAGGAGGTGTCCGCTGTGATCCGCACACCCCGGCCGTAGCCTTTTTATGGGGAGGCTACCACTACCGTCTCCAGTGCCAGTGCCTCGCACACCCCGGCCGTAGCCTTTTTTGTGGGGTAGCTATCACTGCACTCGGGTGATTGCTATGCCCCGTTTGTGGGGAAGCTCTCACTACCAATTCTAGTGCCAGTGCCTCGCACACCCCGGCCGTAGCCTTTTTATGGGGAGGCTATCACTGCACTCCAGTGCCAATGCCTTGCACACCCTGGCCGTAGCCTTTTTGTGGAGCGGCTATCACTGCACTCAGGTGATCGCTATGCCCCGTTTGTGGGGAAGCTCTCACTGCCAACTCTAGTGCCAGTGCCTCACACACCCCGGCCGTAGCCTTTTTATGGGGCGGCTATCACTGCACTCAGTGCCAGTGCCTCACACACCCCGGCCGTAGCCTTTTTATGGGGCGGCAATCACTGCACTCTAGTGCGATGGAGGAATCGCTGTGCCTCACTCACCCCGGCCGTAGCCTTTTTATGGGGCGGCTATCACTACTCCAAAACAATATCGATGCATTACATGATTCACACACATAACACGACCCAGTGTCGGACTGAGTCAATTCATTAACCCCGGTTGCACTTCGTGCATGGTGGTCGAATCTGGGCTCAGGCCGACCTAGGCTACCAACAAGGAAAATACGATGTTCTACCTATTATACGTACCTGATTTGTGATTACGTCTGACTGTGATCCGTGAACCCTAATACAGTAATGGGGAGGTCGCCTGGGACGGAGATGAGGGATGAAATACTCCCTCCTCCTGCATATATATACACTTCAACCATTCCCTCCATTAAATTCTCATACCCCATCATCCATTGGTATTTCCTAGGTTCAATGACCCCTTCATTAAATTCTCACACCCCATCATCCATTGGTATTTCCTAGGTTCAACGACCCCTTCATTAAATTCTCACACCCCATCATCCATTGGTATTTCCTAGGTTCAACGACCCCTTCTCCTTTTTAAAGAATAAATGACGGCTAGGGTTTGTGGAAGCACCCTTTCATCATAATTCCTTTAACCGGGTAATTGGGTAATTAACACGGTTCACTTAACCTTTTCACTCAACCTCTTAAATGGTATGGTTCACTTAATTAATGTGTTCGACTCGACTGATTCAACTAGAATCGTCCGATTAGAAATTACTTTTCAATTTAACTGGGTAATTCATACTTAACCAGCTAAAAAATTTTTTTTCCGGGTCTTTACATTCCCGGCTGGCGAGTCCAATCCGCCATGTCCGTTATCGGCTGGTGGGTCCAATCCACCATGTCCATTAGTTGGCTGGCGAGTCCAATCCGCCATGTCCAGTTATCGGCTGGTGGGTCCAATCCACCATGTCCGTAATTGGCTGGCGAGTCCAATCCGCCATGTCCAATTTATTGGCTGATGGGTCAGTCCATCATGTCCATTATTTGATTATGAAGGGCATAGCCCGTGTCAGACTGAGTCAATTCCTTGACCCCGGTTGCACTCAGTGCATGGTGGTCGAATCTGGGCTCAGGCTGACCAGGTTATCCACAAGGGAAAATACAACATTTTAAATAATTATACGGACCTGGATATTTCAAACTTGCAGCTGCGACCAATGATCTTAATCTGAACGAGGACATAAAATTATACATAAGTATAATTTTATTCGAGTAGAAATGCATGCAACTAAATGACTTATATATATATATATCATTATTAAATTTCAACAATATTAAAATTACACTATTCATGTGACATAATCATTTAAATCCTACTTTACATTAATAATCTAGATCATAATTAACACCTAACAAATAATAAAATAATTTTCAACTTATACCCAAATATTTAATTACTATTATTAGTATATTTTCCTTCGGTTATAATTTTTTTAATCGCTACTATTACTTACAACAATTTAATTAATTAAGTTGTTCAATTAAATTATTTAAAATAATTTGTATTATTTTAATTCATAAATATTACTAATACAATTATTTTAAATTATTTGACTCTATAAAGTTTCGAACTTTATTTATTTCCATTATGCTATTTAGGTTCGACGCGAGTGATGCTACCCGACTATAATTTAATAACCCATTTTCTACATTACTGACTTGTTATTAAAATAATCACTTTATTTACCTAATATTAAATTTAATATGGTAAAGGTAACATCTTTATTTATTAATCACTTATAACCGTCCGATTTAATTTAATCGCTTTTATTACGTCAATTAATTATCGACAGTTTCTCATTACCGTTTTTTTATTACTTATGTCCATGTCGACTTCGTCCAATAACTAATTAGTTTAGTAACTTTACCCTATAACCTGTTAAAATAATTATTTTTAAAGATTTATTACGTGTTTGTATTATTTTTAACTCGAGTCGGTATCGAGTCAACCAGTATTTACAGAATTGCCACCGCCCTTCTTCTTCTTCTTTCCCCGGCGAGCTCTGTTCCCGACTCCAGGCGCACTCCAGCCGCCGCCGTCGCCGACCACCTCCGGCCGCCGTCAATCGTCGTCGACCAGCCCTGCCATGCCCTGGCGGTGTCGCCCCGGCCAACTCCGGCCGTTTTCCAGCAGTGGCGACGCCCGCATCGCCCTCCTAGCGGCGCGCTTGCGGCGGCGATTCCACCGCCGGCGAGCATCGCCGCCTCAATTGGGTGGTCGCCTCGTCACCCTCGACCACCTATCTACCTTCCCCGGCCCTATTGGAACCCGTCGTCACCTAGGACGGCCGGATTTCTTCACCCACCGCCGTCGCCCCTGTTTTCACCGCCGTCCCCTGTTTTTGTCTATTCACCACCCTAGGCCGGCATCCACAGCCATGAGATCAACCCTATACTGATCGATGAAGAGAGTTGGATCATCTTCCGACGTCGGAACGGTCGTCGCCACTGATTCCCAACGGGGCTTGCCCGTGCTTGCCCATCTCGCCGAACAGGGGAAACTCGTCGGCAATTTCTCAAGTGTAAAATTATATTTGTTTTCTTATTGATTTTAAACTTTTAATCCTCACGATTATAAAACTTATTATCAAATTAAAATATGCATGCAAGAAAATTAAGAAGAGGGAGATAGGAATACCTAAGCAAGGGAGAAGACACGCCGGCAACGAAGAGGAGAAGAGAATGCGAATGAAGGCTAGGGTGGAGGATGTCCTTTATAAATGAAATGACGGCTAGGGTTTGTGGAAACACACTAACACCCGTATTTAATTCCTTTAACCGGGTAACCGGGTAAAGAATAAAATATTTAACCGGGTAGACTTAACCGGGTAGAGAATATAATATAATTAATATTAATTCTCTAACGTTCGATGCTTCCCTGCCCGAGTCGAATATATTAAAAAAAATATTTTTCCCACGGTCTTTACGTCTATGCACCGTGTCCATCTATTGGCTGATGGGTCTGTCCATCATGTCCATTACAGAGCTAGCGAGTCCAATCTGCTATGTCCGTTATCGGCTGGTGAGTCCACTTCACCTTGTCTATAATTGGCAAGCGAGTCCAATCCGCCATGTCCAATTTATTAGCTGATGGGTTAGTCCATCATGTCTATTACCGGCTGGCGAGTCCAATCTGCCATGCCGTTATCGGCTGGTGAGTCTAATATACCACGTCCGTAATTGGCTAGCGAGTCCAATCTGCCATGTCTAATTTATTGTATTATGGGCAATCAGGTCTTTTCTGACATGTCTATTATTGGATTATGAAGGGCGTAACTCGTGTCGGACTGAGTCAATTCCTTGATACTGGTTGCACTCGGTGTATAGTGGTCGAATCTAGGCTCAGGCTGACCAGGTTGTCCCCAAGGGAAAATGCAACATTTTAAATAATTATACGGACCTGAAAATTTGGTGCAGAACCTGCAACTATAACAAATAATCCTAAAGTCTTCCCCTTTATGTGTCAAATGTACTCACAACCTACCTAGAAGATGTTTTATTTAACAACAGAACTTTCCTTTATATAGAAGAATATGTGTTGAATTCTAGAAGTCATTACATTAAATTTTATAAATATGTGTGGAATTTAAGATGTCACTATATTAAATTTCATAGAAAAGAATGTAATTACTCATAACTATATTTGTGTGATAACGAAAGGTCAAAAACTATGAATGGATTATAATTGATAAAATATTGATTTCCAAAAATTAATTTATTAAATAATTGATTCATTTTAAAATTTACACCCTAAATAAAATAACCTAATTATTTTCAGGGTTTTACATAAGTAAAACTCGACTCAACTTACCTAGCGAGAACCCCTAGTCTTTTGAGGCAAAATTCGAGGATCTTTTCCTGATAACCCCAACTTAGTCCTATATCCAATATCTACTAGTGCAAGATCCATTTTATTAGTAGGAATGAATTATTAATCATCAACTTAGGATAACCATTTTGAAAAATGACTTAGGTTATTTAGTTTGCAGTTTGGCCATGTTATTATAAATGGTATCAGTGCTGACCCCAACTAGTATTGGATGGTAGGCTATGTTGAACCTTTTTTTAATGAAATGAAATCTCTAAAACTCTGAGTATGAGCTAAAAACAACAAGTAAGCAAAGGGAAAAATCAACACACAACAACGAAGAAGAAGTGTTGAATTGGAGAAGAGTTCAACAGGAAAATAGTCAAGGTTTCAGCAACTGAATACAAGAAGGGGATTTTGACCTTTGGCTATTGAAGACCTTTGGCTTTGAGTTTGGCTATGTGTTTTGGTTACCCTTCGGTCAATGGTTCAACATGTTCGGCTACCAAATGTGTTCTTTTGCAAAACTTTGGAAACTGATTGTGGAGTTTGGAAGCTCACAATATATTGGTAAGATTGAGAAGATGGTTCGGTAGACGATTGACAACGAGTTTGGCAGCTGTAGCTGTCATAGCTAGTGTTAACAGATCGTTTGATTGATGATCGGTCGATCATTTGCTAGCCAAATGAGCCTATTAAAACTAGTCATTCGAAAAAGCAAAAAGGAGGGATCTAAATCCCAACGCTCCTATTTTGGCAGAGCTTATGGAATCCTATATATAGGGCCTTGGGCAGTGCATTTTAGACACCTCTTGCTATGGATTGAACCCCAGACTCTCCTACATTGAATTAGGAACTTTAAGCTTGTGTTAGGATTGACATGACCTATTTTCTTGTATTCCTAGGTGATCTTGTATGTGAGGCATTGTTTAAGGTGTTGAACTTATTTGTGAACTCTCAAGGTGTTGAGAGTGTGTGAGCATCTTGCCTAGAAGTGGATGGTGCTTGGAGAGAGCCTTTAACTCAAGGTGTGAGCTTGTGAAAGGGAATGTAGCTTCAGGTGATGGTAGCTCCATGGGTGTTTGGAGTTAGTTGCATGACTCCTTCGCACTTGGTACTTATGAGGAGGTCTTATGGTTGCTTGTAAGTTGTATAAGTTGGTTTACCATAGTGAAGCTACGAAGACCTACCCAACCAAAGAACCTAGTGGCCTAGATAAGA
This sequence comes from Piper betle, assembly GCA_033002965.1. NCBI lineage: Eukaryota > Viridiplantae > Streptophyta > Magnoliopsida > Piperales > Piperaceae > Piper > Piper betle. The sequence continues at coordinate 13,951 of JAURVB010007716.1, forward strand.
AGACATACCAGTTAGCTACCTCTTGAAAAATCTTGTGTCGTCTCTCTAGCCTTTCTCTTTTGTGTGCTTGTTTTAATTTGAAAACACTTATTTTAGCCCACTTTACTTAGCAGCCCCTTGTGTTTAAATAAATGGCTTTTAAGGTGCTTAAGTGAATGAAGCTCAAGGCCACCTTGCTACTTGTATATTTTGACATGTTCATAAACACAAGTACCTTAGTAGAATTGCTCTTGTTCTACCTCACAGAATCTACTATTTAATTGGGTTCCTATTATTGCTAATTGCCTTACACATCTGTTGTTTATGCTTTTTTCCTATCATTTTCTTGTGCTTACCTTGATTGTTTATTTGTGATTACCTTTTCCTTGTGTTTAATTAGATTGTATGTGAATAGTGTAACAACCCAATTTAGCCCAAGAATAGATCAAATCTTGATGTCATAATCGAAAGCTATTCATTGGACTACCAGTGTACAAATTTTATAGAAGCGGATCTTAATCCTCAAAAGGCATAAGATGGTAAATTAGGTTGATACAATCACACTACCATAGGAAGAGTCTTACACTTAAGGCTCCTAATATTACAGATGTAAATTTACAAATGTAATGATCACTCGAAGCTATATGAAGGCAATACAGGTAAAAGGCTGATTTTTTCATAATGTGGATGCATGATCTCGTTCTTATACTTAGTTTCAATCTTTAAGTTAGGTAAACTTATTCTTAGATAATGCTGATCTTACAGTAGAGTAAACATCGGGTTGTAGTTTCCTATTCCACCTATAGTAAAAAATTAAATACACAGAGGCATCATCGTGTGTCCAAATATCATACCCTAATACTCGGTCTTCACATTGACTTTCAAACTATATGAACCATAAGCTCTTCTGGTCCAAATTCCTCTGTCACACACACACATAGTTGCATCCAAGTATGTTTCATGTACCTTGATTGCCTTCGTCATGTTCTAGAACTTTGAAGCTTACACACCTTGCATACGATTGTTAGGATGCCCAAAGCGTACACCCTACATGATGATAATAATAATAAAGTAATAAATCATACACCACACGTAACATATCAAACACAGCAACATAGGCCTTACAGCACCCACCCACAATACATACATTATGTAATCTGTTGTTCCCAAAATACATATGTTCCGTAATCCTGAAATATATAAGTCATACAACCCAAATACATTGCTTTCATACAATGCTAGGCACAATACAAACACATGGTACCATCCCCCACCATGAGCTTCTTGATCCTCCGTACGGTTCTACTGGTCACTAAAATGAATACACCCCTACAAACATAGTGAAAATTATCAGTAATCAAACAAGTTTGATTATTAGTCCGAAAATAACTATTGAAAAATAATAATGGCAAATGAGTATTTATAAAACTTCCAAAATACATTACAAGGCAGTAAGCTTGGGTTGACATGACTGAATATCATAAAACAAATCAGGTCAAATCAATGCATCATACTTATATCCATACTTACTACTTATGCCCTTACATCTTCTATATATCACCCACGATGGTACTAAGGTGGTTTAGAACAATGATAGTGTCATAATCTCCAAAAGACACTACATTCACAAACCCTACTCACATTGCACTAACTTATGGTGTAAGAGGAGTACTTGCAAGCAATTTATACATACCAGTGTCAGTCACACCTCATATTCGTTAGAACCATAAAACTCAAATACTTATACAGTAGGTTTAGGGTCGGGGGTTATGTCATCATGCTTTCTAAATCTTCTAGTTTGAAAACCATCAAGAGATCTCATCTTTTAAGTTTTATTAAACTTCAAAAACTTTGGCTAAATGACCTTGACATCAAAGAGATCTAATAAAACAATGCCACTTTGGCCTTCTTACATCCCAAAACATCATTAAAACCTTACTCATGATGCCAAGCAAAGGTAAAGCATAAGAGTTATATGGACCTAGATGAGTCAAGCTCATCCTCCTAACTTAGTGAACTCACTCTACGGTATCCTAACAAGAAGATGTTACCCAAATCACGATTGCATTGTCACACGAAATGAGGCAATGCCTCCACACGTGTAAGTGCTTAAAGAATTTATTTAGCTTAATTATCTTGCTTAATGATGTGTTAAACATCATTACATTACCATAATTTGGGTTTAGTGTTCTAAGTACACTTAAAGTCTCATACTTTTGCTTTGTGGAATGAACTTAACCAGATGATTTATCAAATAGGCTTTCAAACAATGTCTAAATAGACATAAATTTGGACTAGGATGCCCAGACACTCGTGGTTTGGTATGTGGGCTCATCAAGTGCTGGGCCCATTGGCCAACATAGTAAATAACAAATACTAATATTGGAGCCAAGGTGTTGAAACAATGTTCGTGTAAAACCCCATCTTCGGGTTATAGTTTTACCCGTCACTTTGCCCAGTTTGAGTCAATCTCAAGTTGGTTCAAGCCAGTTTAGCTTTTAGACAATAAGTATAGGCTTATATCACTGTATGAGCATGTTATGGATGCTGGGTATGACCAACATAAAATAATACTTTCAATTATACTACAATAAAGAATGAGTTATCAGTATACTCGAAGCATACAAATTTTAACTTGATTAGCCAAGAGTATTAGGCTAGATTTAGGTTGTTGCAGCATTTAGCATCTATTTGGACTTTTTCAGGGTATCTCTTTTAAATACATCTTAAAAATTTTTGGACTACAAAATTTCCCCTGTGGGCCTAGTTTGATTTAGTCTCAGACCTTCATCCAATTGAACTCTCATTTAAATTTCTTGCCTTGATTTTTGACCATAGATCCACTTTTAGGGTCTAGGTGGCCCCACGACCCCTAAATAACCATACAACCCAGATTGCAGCATGAGGCAAGATCTGGATCATCCAGCAAAACAGAAATAAAAACCCGCTCTCCTCTCCTACTATTTACAGATTTTCCAATCATATGCGTAACTGCCACTTTACATCAGCGGCAAGCCGTCTGCCTCCGGCCACTAGACTAGCACCATCGTACAGCATCGTGGTCACATAACCGAGATCCTCCATAGCTCACGTCACTTGGCGATGACATGAGCAAGTTGTTTTCACCATCGCTAGGCTTTGGAGTCTGTTGAGTCCCCACTCATCACTGATCACCCTTCCACTGACAGATATTTTGAAACAACTCGGACCCGTCGTCGAGATTGCCACCCTTGATGTCACCACACCCAATGATCAGATTAGGTTCCTTTGTAGCCATTTTTTAGCAAGTTGCCTGGTTGTGATTGTCAATCACCATAGCCGTCACTTGCCTCAACCTCCTTTATCAATCGGGCTGAACGGTGATCACCAGATCACTCGTTAGCATTTTCCAGCTATAAGCATGCCAACAACCACTTGGTGCCTGCTTGTCTGTGTTCACGTCTTGCCTGTGATCCTGTTTGTAACCCGGGTCCTATTTGCCTGTCTGCCAGCTAATGCCCATGTCCACACTCAGGCTCAGGCCCAGCTCAGCCCAATTTGTTAACTTGTCAACTCAACTCGTTCAACTTAATACTACACGCCCAAAGGGGATCAAGGGCCGCTGCCGGTTTTCACTTGTTTTGTGTCCATTTTCGGTATTTAGTAAAACCCGTGACTCGAGTCAGGGGTTTTATGTTACCGAACTAGCTGTTCGACCGTTGGTTCGAGTTGAGTCAGTTTCATGAACGTACGGCGAGCTCAATCAAATGAGTTCTGGGCGATAAGAGTCAGTGCACTTGGATGTATGATGACAACATCAAAAATATGGTGAGAAATGAGCTATCAGAATACGGCAAAGCAGTACTAAGCATTTATTTTTCTTTATATGTTTGACTCAGAGAAATAGCTTACTGTCACAACAGCATTAGGATCGCAGTTGATTATATTCTGGGTGGGTTGGTTGGTTGTATGATGCATGCCATTTGGATATGTTGTGTTTGTTTTATTTTATGTGATTTTTCCATATTTTTCTAGACTTTTTAGAATTTATTACTAACTATATATGCCTTGGACTAGGAATCGAGTCAATATTTTACTCACTAACCAAGCACAAAAGCATTTTTTCAATTCCTCCTGACCCTTTTCACCCAAACCCCCTGCTGCCCCTGTGCTCGTCACTGCCACTGCCGCCGCCAACGCTCAGTGCCGCCGATCGATGCTGCCCCCGCCCGCGGTCGGCTTGTGCTGCCACGACCAACCCCGGCCACCGTTCGCAGCCACGACGCCCAACGATCCATCAAACCATCGGCCGCCGGGCACAACGGTCGGATTCCGCCGTCCGTCGCCCGCTGCTGTGTGACCCTGACGAGCACCCTCCTCGCCGCCGCCGACATTTCCCCAACCATCCCGACCGCCTCGTCGAGGCTGGCCGGAGCCCCGGATCAGAGAACGCCGCCGCCGCCGCGCCGTCTTCGACGCAGCGCCGCCAGTCGGCCTCGTTGACAGTCCCATGATCCGATCTTGGACCGGCGCCGCGAGCCGGTGCCGATAGACCCCTGGATTGCCCCCGGTCCCGAACCGATCGCCGGAAAACCGTCGGATCCAGCTCCTCTCGCCCCGGAAAACCGCCGACTCGCCGGAAAACCGAGGGAACCGGCCGGGAAATTGGACTTAGGGGAAATTCGCCGGATCCAATCCGCCGAACGGACCTGGTCCGACCGAGACCGTATAATCGAGAGACGCTAGGCGCCCATCCGGTTCGGGTCATGAAAACAGAAGCCCTAGTCGTCGATTTTCAACACGACGAGGTATAATTTATTTTAATTTACCTTGTTTGCTACTAATACAGGAATTGCATGTTGTGATTGAAGTGGTTCAGCGTTATAATAATATATAAATGTTGATTTGATTAATAGATTAAAATATGAAATTGTTTGATTGAGTAAAATGGAGGCTAAGATATTAATTAGGGGTAACAAGGCGATGATCACCAATGATTAGCCTGCTAAGTAGGGTTGCTAGAATTGATATAGGTTGATGTGTGTTGATTGATGAGTGATTGTTTGATTGTGTGTGCATGTTATAGGATGTGTGATTCATCATGGCGTTAGTTTTTAGCTTGATTTCTGTGTAGGTACGTGTGTAGGAGCTCGCCGCCTAGGCTCGTGTGATCCTGTTTGGAGCTTCACCAGGTCCGGTTAGACCTGTTCTCTAATTTCACGCTAGCAATGCAACTGAACGAAGGCCG
>JAURVB010007717.1:0-10978 GCA_033002965.1 Piper betle
GTCGAGGAAGGTCTAAATCTAGGAAGAACTTGAAGTATTATTATTGTGACAAGACAAATCACTCTTAAGAAGGATTGTTAGAAGCTCAAGAAAGACTTGAAAAATAAAGACAACAAGGATCAAGGAGAAAAAAAATACTAATGTTGTGCATGATGACATGGTGATTCTTTCTGATTGTAGGAATGATTGTTTGATGGTTGATTGTGTTGCTAGTTGGGTAGTTGACTCAGGAGCATCATTCCATGCAACTCCAAGCAGAAATTTCTTTACTACTTATGAACCTTCAGATTTTGGTATAGTGAAGATGAGAAATAGTGATACTTCCAAAATTATGGGACTTGGAGATGTGCATTTAGTAACAAACATGGGTGGGAAATTGATGCTTAAAAATGTCAGACATATTCCAAATTTGAGGATGAGTTTGCTATCAATCGGAGTGCTTATGATGAAGGATTTGGTTCACAATTTGTACAAGGTATGTGGAAACTTGTGAAAGGTTCTCTTGTTGCTGCTAAAGGGAAGAAGTGTTGTAGTTTGTACAAGACTAAGACGAGTCTAGTTTGAGGGGAGGTTAATATTTCCTCACTTGATTCCACCGTTGATTTGTGACACCATCGATTAGGACACATGAGTGAGAAGGGACTAGAGACATTGAAGAAGCTATATCTACTAGCCAAGGTCAAGGACATCAAAATTAGCCCTTGTGACTATTGTTTGGTAGGCAAACAACGTAGGACATCCTTTGCAAGCAAAAGTACAAGAAGTAGAAGTTCTTGAGTTAGTACACATTGATGTGTGTGGGCTTACGGAGGTAAAACCTCATGGCGGTTCTATTTATTTTGTCACTTTTATTGATTATACTTCTAGGAAGGTGTGGACTTATGATATGAAAAATAAAAGTGATGTTTTTGGCATCTTTAAGAATTTTCATATATTGGTTGAAAGAGAAACTGGTAAGCTCTTAAAATGCCTTAGAAGTAATAATGGTGTTGAATATTATTCTGTTGAGTTTGATGAATATTGTAGGAAACATGGAATTAGGCATGAGAAGATGGTTCCTTATACCCCTCAACATAATGAAGTGGTTGAAAGAATGAACATGACCATCTTTGAGAGGATTAAAAGTATGTTGTCTTCAACTAAGTTGCCTAAAAGCTTCTGGGGTGAGGCCATGAGTACAACTTGTTATTTGATCAACATATCTCCCACATATGCTCTAGACAATGACATACCAGAAAGGGTTTAGAGTGACAAAAAGATCAGCTATTCTCATTTGAGAGTTTTTTGTTGTAAAGCCTTTGCACATGTGTCCAAAGAATAAAAGGCTAAACTTGACTATAGAGCCGTGGAATGTATTTTTATGGGAAATGGTGATGATAAATTTAGATACAAACTTTGGGATCCTAAAAATAGAAAACTGATTCAAAGCAAAGATATTGTTTTCATAGAGGATCAAACAGTTGAGGATCAAACATAATCTCATGGTCTGTTTATGCAACTTTGGTTTCGTTTATCATGCAGGATGTGCAGGTTTATAGTTAAGATGCAAGTAATAATATAAAAAATACACCTAGTAATTGCAAAGAAGAAGACGAGAGTGAGGAGATTAGAGACATACTTGGGAATCAGATGAGCTTAAAAGATTTGACTGAGTGTGCTCTTCGCGGGAGCACATCTTTGATAATATTGAATCTGATGCATGAAAAATCTTCCTCAACCTTGATCAATGATTTGTCTGGCAATTCAAAACTTGAACAAATGTGCTTGCTAGCTTTGAGCATCCAACCTTGCTATGAAGGTGCAAGTGTTCTGCCATCGACCGATTGTGATAGCTCGATAACCAAAGATGAGAATGCTTGCAATGCAGCTAGTCAAAGCAATTCCATTAGTGCTCAAAAAATGAAAGCCACAGTTTTAGGGGACTCTGATTTGCCCAAGATTGTTCATTGTGTCAAATCCGGTGCTGGTGGGATGAACAAAATTATGGAGCTGTTGCAACAAAACTTCCCAACTACTCCAAAAAAGCAGCTCAAACGCAAAGTGCTGAGATTGCAGATTTTGTGGACAATAGATGGCAGGTAAATGAGAGATGATAATATGCTTTAGAAATTTGGAGCTTAAAAATTTATGGATAAAACCCAGAAAAGAGAAGTGATTTTTTTCAACCTTCTGCAGGTCAAGAAAGAAATATTAAGTAAAGCAGGAGTATCACCATCTCGAGGTATATTTTTTCACTTCTCTACACAACAAGCTTTTGTGCCTGTATCACTGTTTTCCGTTAACTGCCATGGGGTAAGTGATCTTTTCTTCTGCAGCTGTAGAGAATGGGATGGAGGCTTGAAAGCCAGCAGAATTGCCATGTTTTTCTCCAAACGTTGTATGCCATCATCCAGCAAAACCATCAATATGGATGCATCTTCTCCCCAAAGTGAAAAGTGCAAAGTAGTTAAATCTCCAGTAATGGGAAAGTGCAGTGTTATTCACGTTGATGATGACTGCAACCTTCTGAATGTTGGCCATGCAGAAAGCGGTAATCAGGTATAGATTATTGTTGGGTTTATCCTACATCAGTCGTGGATGATGTTAGTGAGTTATATATAGGCTAATAAGAAAACCTTATTCTTTAAGTTAATTTTTGGATTAAGAGAGACCTGTGATACTTATTGTAAATCCTTTTGGGGGCCCAAAGGGCCCAAAAGTAATATCAGAGACAAGTTATAATCTTGGGGGATTTAGTATTTGCCTACGCTGATTGTGAATGTTTTCCTTCATGGGTTCCACCTGATGTGCATGTTTACCTTAGTGGGTTCTACCTGATAATTTAAAAGGGTTCCACCTGATGTAGATGTTTTCCTTAGTGGGTTCCACCTGATAATTTAAAAGAGTTTGCTAAGTGGGTGCCGTCTGATGAAAATGGAGGATGTTTTCCTTCATGGGTTCCACCAAGAGTTTGCCAAGTGGGTGTTGTCTAATTAAAAGGAAGGGGACTTTGCTAGGTTGGTGCTGTTGGATGAAAACAGAGATTGCCAGACGATGATAGTTGAGTTCCACCTAATGATCATTGGTTCTATGAGTTTGCTAGGTGGGTGCTGTCAGATGAAAGGGGAGATTTGCCTAGTGGGTGTTGTCTGATGAAAGGGTAGATTGTCAGACAATGATAGTTGAGTTCCACCTGATGATTTAAGGGGTGTTTGCTAGGCGGGTAGGTTTGAGCTCTACTTTATGATTAAGGGGAGTTTGCTAGGTGGGTTGGTTGAGTTCCACTTGATGATTTAAGGGATGTTTGCTAGGTGGGTAGGTTTGAGTTCCACCTGATGATTAAGGGGAGTTTGTAAGGTGGGTAGGTGGGTGCCGTCTGTTGAAAAGGGAGATTGTCAGACGATGTGTGTTTCGGGGACGCCCGATGTGTGAAGGGGGGTTATTAGGTTTATCCCACATTGGTTCTGGATGATGTTGGTGAGTTGTATATAGGCTAATAGGAAAGCTTTATTCCTAAAGCTAACTTTTAGATTAAGAGAGATCCGTGACACCCATTGCAAGTTCTTTTGGGGTATAAAGGGCCCAACAATTATTTCATCGTACATCAGACATCACCCACAACCAAGCAAAGGATCGTCTACTATGAATCTATTCATTATCTTTTCTGGCTTTGGGCTAGAGGCAAAGGTGTCGGCGACGGAGGGAGGGGCGAGGCACAAGTTGGCGGCGAGGGAGGGAGACTGAGGCAAACGGGGGGCACGAAAGTGGGAGGCCAAGGCACACGGGTGTGGCGGCGAAGGGAGGGGCGAGCCCAGAGGCAAAGGTCTCGGCGACAGAGGGAGGGGCGAGGCACAAGGTGGTGGCGACATAGGGAGACCGAGGCACAAAGGTGGCGGAGGACGGAGGGGTGATGCACACGGGGGTGGCAGCGGAGGGAGGCCGAGGCACATGGGGGGTGGCGAAGGGAGGGGCGACACACATGGGGGTGGCGGCGAAGGGAGGTTGAGGCACACAGGGACGGCGGTAGAGGGAGAGGCGAGGCCGAAGGTAAAGGTGGTGGCGGCGGAGGGAGGCATACGGACTTTAGGTTTTTAAAATTTAGATTCCATTTTTACCCATGCATAATAAATTTATTCATTGACATACCTATGTTATTTTTGTCATTTACCCATAAAAACTAATTCTTCCTGATTTATGCTGATTTGAAATCGGATGTAAATTGGATGGAATTGGTGTAAATTGGCCGATTCGACGATTTTTTTTTGAACTAACCGATTTACCTTTTTTTAAAATCGGATGCCTCCCAATTGTTTTTAAACTAACCAATTTTTGTACATGCAATGCCGCTCCGGGCAGGGCTGCTAGGACTGTGGCCAATGAAAAGATTGCTCCCCAAGCCTCCGATGTTTGCTAGGCCAAAAGCGAATCTGAGGCAGCCTTGTGTGACCAAGATTGGCAAACCTCTATGCAATGGTCACTCTCTTTATATTCTAAATGACGATGTTTATGATATGGGTTTTGCATTGTAATTGGATTTGTTGCTAAGAAGCTTTGGGGTGCAGGTATGGATTGGTCACCGAGAATGGAGATTGTACAATCCAAAAACAGTTATGCTGTGACCATTGAACTTCCGGGCGTTGGCAATAATGACGTGAGAGTAGAAGTGGATGACCGGAAGTAAGATTTTGATGAACAGATTGCTAATTATGAAGATTTTGATGAGCAGATTGATAGTTATGTTTGATTTTTTTGTTGGAAGAACATGTGGATAGAAACTCTAAGTACGATTTTAACATTGAATTGTTGGTTGTTGGACATAAATATATATACTTAAATCTGAAATTGTATATTATGCTCTTATTTAAGGTTGACCTAAATTCAATTGATCTATTAAAGTTAAGTATTTATGGGCCATAAATAAAGGTGTGAAATTCAATGTGAATATCATTAATAAAAGTGTGGAATTCAATGTGTAGATACCATTTTTATAATTTCTCTTTTATAATGGGTCAAATTGAAATTATGAAACTAAGGCTATAAATAAGGGGGTTATGGTCTCTGAATTCATATCCGGTTTTCATTCTGATATCCCATTGGCAAGAACTTTAGTTTGGAAAACTAGTAATGAATTTGGAAGATCAAAACCTAAGGTCGTAAAATATCCATTTTCTTTCATGGATTTAGATACGCTTCTGCTATCCAATTTTATTTACTTGATGATTTGATATTAAGACTAATAAAGTTTTGTTTAAGTTATAAAGTTCTAACAAGCGGCATTAGAGCCAACTTCATTTCAAATCATTGAGGATTACTTTTATTTGTGTTTAATTAATGAATGAATATTTATTGTCAAATTAAGGTCCTCTTTTGGTAAAATATTAAGTAAGGAAAATAAAGTTACAAAAGGTTATAATTTTAGAAGTTTCCAAATAAAGATACTTTTATAACCTTTTAAAATTTATTAAGGACTACAATATGCGGCCAAAGTAGCCTCTTTTGTAGAAATTAATTTATTTTTAATATTAAAACGGTTGTGGGTATTTAATTCATGTGAATATTAATCGGCCCAAAGGAAGGTTAATAATTGACCAAATTATATATTGATTTGTAGTAATATATATGAGATAATTATTAAGGTTCCATGTGGATAATAAATTGGCCCAAATGAAGTTTTATTAGTTGACAAGATTTATTGTCAATATTTGATTACTACATTAAGATTATTTTGTGATAATAAATATGGGATAATTATCAAGTCTTCCATGTGGATAATAAATCGGCCCAAAGGAAGGTTAATTATTTGACAGAATTTATTATCCATATTTGATTTTTTCACTGAGAGTACCACTTACAAATTAATATTTCTGTCCAAAGACTAAATATTAATGTTGTACAAGGTATCTGTTAATGAGATTAACCATTATTTGAATTATTAATCTTATTATGGGCATATTGTTTTGTTCTATGGATTCAATTAATCAATCTACTTATATGATTTCTACCAACATCAATTCAGTTCTTATGCTTAAAGATAATTTTAAAGATTGGAAAGAGAGCTTGATAATCGCTCTCGACTGCATGGATCTTGACTTTGCGTTAAGGGTTGACCAACCTTCTTCTCTTACGGATAAAAATTCCATTAAGAAAAAATATGACATTAAGAAGTGGGAATGCTCAAATCGCATGAGTCTTGTGATCATGAAGCGTGAGATTCTAGAGACCTTTAGGGGAGATGTGTCTAAGGAGGTTAATACAGCCACTGATTTTCTTAAAGAAATTGAAAAATGTTTTGTTATAAATGATAAGGCTGAAACAAGTAGCCTTTTGTCGAATTTGATTTCAATAAAGTTTAAAAGCAAAGCAAGAATTAGAGAGTACATCTTAGAGATGTCAAATATTGCTTCAAAACTAGATTTGCATGTGCATTTAGTTTTAATTTCTCTTTCGATACAATTTAGTCAATTAAAGGTCAGTTATAACTGCTAAAAGGACAAATGAATTCTTATTCAGCTCATTTTTATGGTGTGCAAGAAGAAGAAAGGTTGAAGCAAGAACACGCTGAAAGTGCTCACTTGGCTAGTACCTATCAGGGCAAAAAAGAGAAGAAAATCAGGCTTCTTGTTATTTCTTTTATGGTAAACCTGGACATATGAAGAAGGAATGCACTACGTATCACGCTTAGCATGTAAATAAAGGTCCATTTCGTAATTTTGTTTGTTTTGAGGTCAATTTAGCTTCAATATCAATACATTCTTGGCGGCTAGATCCATGTACTACTACTCACATAAGTGTGCCCATGGAGAGTTGACTAAATTGCCAAAAACTAAATGATGTTGAAAGATTCATCTATGTGGGTGAGGGCAAATCATTTATAGTTGAAGCAATAGGGATTTTTAGATTATTATTGAAGACAACATATTATTTGGATTTGAAAGAGACATAGAGTACCATCTTTTACAAAGAATTTGGTTTCTATTTCTATATTGGACAAACCTGATTACTCTTGTTTATTTAGAAATATTAAATTTAGACTATTTCTAAATTCAAATATTATAGGTACAGGTTTCCTGTCTTTTATGATAATCTATATTTGCTTGATACTATTGCATCTTTTAAGGAAACTTTGCATGTTTGTAAGTGGTACAAAAGGAAAATTAACAAATGAGAATTCTGCTTTACTCTGGCATAAGCGTTTAGGGACACATTTTTAAACAAAGAATTAAACAACTTATGTCAAATGGAATTCTTGATTTTCTTAATTTATCAGATCAACAAGTTTGTGTTGAGTGCATTAACGGAAAACAAACAAATATAAAGAGACTAGGTGCCAATAGCTTATCAAGCATCTTAGAACTAATATATATGGACATTTGTGGGCCATTTTCTACGGCTTCTTGAAATGGTCAATAATATTTTATTATGTTCATAGACGATTATTCTCGTTATGGCTACCTTTATCTCATTCATAAGAAGTGTCAAGCATTGGACATATTTAAGGCATATAAGGTTGAACTTGAGAACCAACTTGACAAAACTATTAAGGCTATCAGATCTAATCATAGTAGTAAATACTATGGTAGATATGATGGATCAGGTGTACAATGTCTAGGACCATTTGCCAAATTCCTACAAAAGTGTAGAATTATCCCACGATACATAATGTCAGGTACTCCTAGCATGAATGGTGTTGTTGAGAGACAAAATTGAACATTAAAGATATAGTAAGAAGTATGATTGCTCATAATACTTTACCTGATTCACTATGGGGTGGAGACACTAAAGACAACAATATATCTTCTTAATAGAGTACCAATAAAGACATTAGTTAAGACCCCTTATGAATTATGGACTGGAAAATAACGCAATATTAACCATTTACGCATTTAGGGTTGTCCAGCTAAGGCAAGACCTTATAGTCCAAAAAGGAAACTGCACTTAAGAATAGTTAGCAGATATTTTGTTGGGTACTCTAAATTGTCTAGAGGGCATATGTTTATGATCTCACAATAAGGTCATTCTTTGAGACTGGAAATGCCTAGTTCTTTGAGGATATTTAGTTTGGATGGGGAAATAAAGTTAAAAACTTTGTCTTTGTAGAAGAATATATTTCTTCATATGATTATTCTTGACAATAATCAAGATCATATTCTTGATGTTGCTCAAGAAATAATAACAGAATTACAAGACAATATCCAGATTCTCCCTAATCACAATTGTTAAGGTATACTTAAAGAGGAAAATCAACAACTTCAAGAGAAAATGCCATTGAGGAGATCCACAAGAGAATGAAGAAATACAACTTCAAATGATTATATCATCTTCTCTAAGAACATAAGGATAACATTGGAATTATGCAAGATGATCCAATCAACTTTCATCATGCCATGAAGAATTCTAATTCTCAAAAGTGGATTGATGTCATGAAGTCAATGAAAGAAATGATGTTTGGGATCTTGTTCCATTGCCTGAAGGTGAGAAATCTATTCGTTGTAAATGGCTATTTAAAACCAAAAAGGATTCGAAAGGTAATGTAGAAAGATGTAAGGTTCGTCTTGTTGCAATGGGCTTTAATAAAAAGAAGCCATCAATTATAATGAGACTTTCTCTCCAGTTTCATCGAAAGACTCATTCAAAATAATTATGGTATTACTGGCATATTTTGATCTTGATTTACATCAGATAGATGTAAAGACTGTGTTTCTAAATGGTGACAGCACACAACGAACGAAGTACAGATTTACGTATTGCTGACGGGCGCCGACCGGAGCGCGAGGAGCCCCGCGACCACGACCGCGGCGACCAGGCCGAGCAGGGACCCGAGCACGACGAGGACCGACCGTCGGCCCCGCGGACCTCGCCCGCGAGCAGGTCGACCAGTCGGAGAAGGTGCAACCATTCCATGCTCTGCCACGACGCGCCGCCCGCGAGTTCGACGAACTTGTCCTCGAGCTGGCGCTCGCGGACCTGCGCCATCGTGCCGGAGGCGAGGACCTTGCCGCCGACGATGCACGCGACAGAGTCGCAGGTGCGCTGGACGACCCATGGAGTGGCTGGAGAGCACCACGGTCCCGCCGCCGCGTAGCGCCGCAGGATGTCCGTGATGGTCGCCGCGCTGACCGTCGACTGACCTGAACGGCCTGCCGAGCACGGCACGCGCGGCGCAGGATCAGGCCGCGCGAGCGCGATTTTCTTCGCCATCCTGACGTGAGCAGTCGGCATCTGGCGCCGAGCGCCTGCCCAGATGAACGCCTGCCAGGCCGGCACAGGCCGGGTGCCGCTGCCGAGGCGTGAGGGTAATGGCAGTGCAGCAGCGCGCTGCGGTTTGCCGAAGAGCCGGAGGCGGCCGGGCAGCAATGCCAGCGGCACCGCTGCTGCAGTCGGCCCGACCAGACGCCGTGGCCGATGACGGTGACGGCGCTGGCGTCGACGGAGGACACCGCACTATCGAGGCCGTCTTGCTGGCGCTGTTCGCCGACGATCCTGAAGATCGAGCCCCGCGATCCGAGGCCGACCCGTCGGCGGCGAGGTCTGGCTGTACTGCCGATCAGGATTGCCTGCGCGGAGCACGACGGTTGCCGCGCCCGCGCGGCCCGCGTCGCGGCATGGGTGGCGGTCGGCTGGCGACCGGGAGGCGCTTCGTCGAGGGGGTCTTCGCGGTCGAGGTCGTGCTCGCGTCAGGGCGGTGGTCGTCCCCCGGCCGTCGGCGGCGACGGTCGGACCGCCGGTGGTGGCACCGCCGGGGCTCCTGCGGTGCGGGCGCCGCCGGTCGTCGCCGGGGTCGCCGACGCGGGCGTCCTGGGCCTCCGGGACGGGTGGCGCGACCCTGCCCTGCCCTTGCGGGGCGTGCGGTCCGTCGGAGCCGTCGTCGCCGCGGTCGCTGCGACGGCGGTCGCGCCGGCGCTCGCTGCGGCAGCCCGATCGTCGGAGCGCTCACCCTGGTCGACCGCGACGGCCGTCGCTCGCGTCGTCGGTCATCTCGTCATCATCGGAGGCGTCGCGCATCCCCGTCCCCCGTGTCGTCGTCGGCCGCGTCACCGCGGTTCGTCCGCCCGGCCAGCCAGGGCGGGCGTCGGACGCCGTACACGTCGTCGTCATCAGCTGCAGCCACCGCCCCACCGTACCAACGCGCCGGACGCCCCGACCCGACCGTCGGCGCGTCCGCCCGGGCTCCGGTACCGAACCGGTCACCAGGGTCACGAATTGAGCACGAAGCGCGGACCAGGTACCCCGCAGCGGACTCGTCCCGCATCATCCACCAGGGCACGACGGAGTGTTCACCACACGGAAACCTGCTCGACGGGCCCGCCGTGGCCGCTCGTCCCCCCGAGAAGGTGCAGGATGC
The DNA here is from genome assembly GCA_033002965.1 of Piper betle. Lineage (NCBI taxonomy): Eukaryota > Viridiplantae > Streptophyta > Magnoliopsida > Piperales > Piperaceae > Piper > Piper betle. Next base: position 10,322 of record JAURVB010007717.1, read on the forward strand.
GCACGCTCACGGCGAACTCCGAACCGGTGCGAGCACACTCGACGAGGCCCGCCCGTGCCCCACGCGGCGCGCGGGCGGACACCAGAAGGACCAGCATGACCACGCAGATCATCATCCCTGCAGCGGGGATGGGCAGCCGGCTCGGCCGCAGCCCGCCGAAGCCGCTCACCGAACTCAGCGACGGCCGCACCATCACGCAGCAGCAGTTTGACAATATCTGCGCGGTAAGGCTGGCGCGCGCGTTACATTGCCGCTGGCAAGGCCGGAAATACATTGCCGAGGTGTTTCGAGGTGAATCTGTTTATAATGAGCCTTACAATTTACGAAATATGTTGAAGAGTTTGCTATGTGCGAAGCGCTACGGGTAAGAAAGGGTGTTCTTCGATGAATGGTGATGTTGCCCTGACGGTGCGTTTCGTCTGCGCGTTTATTATGATGGCTGGCGACGTTTTTCGCCGCGTTAATACTGAGAAGGTGTCTGATGAAGAGGCCGTATACGGTTGATGCCCAGGTTGCATTGGCGAGCTGGCGGGTTGTGTTTGGCGCTGCCGGGAGCCACCATGCCTTCGTGACAAGTAGGCGTTATCTGGTTAAAGCCACAAGTCGAGCTTCCACTCAGAGTACTTTCGAGAGCAATACAAAATCGGAACGAAGTAA
>JAURVB010007718.1:0-14251 GCA_033002965.1 Piper betle
AACAATATATGACATCTATAACGCACAATCAACAAGCAAATAGGGGGCAAACAACACTCAAAACATCATTACAACATCCCCCATGTCAATCCCCCTCCAAATCAAGTATAATCATCTCAAAATAAAAATGTGAAATTAATGGAAAAGGAGATAAAAGTCATTCCTTTGAGCCGAAATGAGAATGGAGGAAGGAGGAGAGTAAAGGGGTAGAAAGAGGCTGAAAGGGGAAGAAGATGGGTGGGATTCAGAGAGGAGGGAAGCATCACGGAGTGTCCTAGTGAGTCCCCCTATTGGATGTTGGACAGAAATATATACGTGAATTAGGAATTGTGTCATATGTTATTATATAAGGTTGGCATAAATTAAATTGATCTACTAAAGTGAAAAGTTATGGGCCATAAATTAAGGTGTGGAATTCAATGTGAAAAGTGTGGAATTCAATTTGTAGATACCTTTTCATATTTCTCTTTTCGTGAAGGGTGAAAATGAATTTATGAAACTACAGCTATAAATAAGGAGGTTATGGTCCCTGAATCAATAAGCAATTTTCGTTCTGGTATCCCATTGTCTAGAATTCAGGTTTTGGAAAACTCTTCTTATATTCAGAAGACCAAAACCTAAGGTGGTCAAGACTCTAGTTTCTCTTATGGCGTCAGGTACGCTTCCGCTATCTAGTTTATTTACTCGATGATTTGATATGAAATCTAATAAAGTCCAACAAGCGGCATGAGAGCCACCTTCATATTAAATCATTGAGTATTAGGTTTTAATTTATATTTAAATTATGGATTGGAGTTCTATTCCATTCAGATCTACAAATTCAGGATTAAGGAAAGTACAGGAAAATACAGTTAAAAAGGTTATAATTTTGGAAACTCCCACATAAAGTTATTTTTATAACCTTTTTTGTTCAGCAATAATTAATATTTTAAAATTTATTAAGAACTACAATATGCTGCCAAAGTAGCCTCCTTTGTGGAAATTAATTTTTAAATATTAAGATGGTTATGAGTATTTAATTCATGTGGATATTAATCGGCCCAAAGGAAGGTTAATATTTGACAGAATTATATATTCATTTGTGGTAATAAATATGGGATGGTTGTTAAGTGTCCATGTGAATGATAAATCGGCCCAAACGAAGGTTAATTGTTTGACAGAATTTATTGTCCATATTTGATTACTAGACTAAGATTCATTTTTAATAAATAATAGATAATTATCAGGCGTCTATGTGAATGATAAATCGGCCCAAAGGAAGGTTTATTGTAAGACAGGATTTATTGTCCATATTTTACTACAATAAGGCTCATTTTTGTAATAAATATGAGATGATTATCAGGTTTCCATGTGGACAATAAATCGGCCTAAAGGAAGGTTTATTATTTGACAAGATTTATTATCTATATTTGATTACTGTATTGAGACTCATTTTAAATATGGGATAATTATCAAGTTTCCATGTGGATAATAAATCGTCCCAAAGGAAGGTTTATTATGTGATAGGATTTATTATCCATATTTAATTACTGCACTTAGAGTACCACTTACAAATTAATATTTTTGTCCAAAGACTGAATATTAATGTTATGCTAGGTATCTGATGATGGGATTCAATATTGATTGAATTATTAATCTTATTATGGGCATTTAGTTTTGTTCTATGAATCTGGTTAATCAATCTGCTTATATGATTTCTACCCACATCAATTCAGTTCCAATTTTAAAGACAAAAATAAGAAAAGAAAAAGGGCTAAGGATGCTGATAATGGGTCTCACAAACAACAGCAAAAGAAAGAAAATTAGGCTTCTTGTTGTTTCTTTTGTAGTAAACCTGGACATAAGAAGCAGGAATGCACTAAGTATCATGCATGGCGTGTAAAGAAAGGTCCATTTCTTAATTTCCTTTGTTCTGAGGTTAATTTAGCTTTAGTACCTATATACACTTGGTGGCCAGATTTGGGTGCTACTACTCACATAAGTGTAGCAATGCAAGGTTGCCTGAGTTGTAGAAAGCCAAATGATGCTGAAAGATTCATCTATCTGGGTGATGGCAAATCAGTTATAGTTGAAGCAATAGGGGTTTTTAGATTATTATTAAAGACAAGATATTATTTGGATTTAAAGAGACATATATAGTACCGTCTTTTAGATGGAATTTGGTTTCTATTTCTATATTGGACAAATTTGATTACTCTTGTTCATTTAGAAATAATAAGTTTAGTCTTTACTTAAATTCAATGATTGTTGGTACAGGTTTCTTGTCTTTTTATGATAATATGTATTTACTTGATACTATTACATCTTTTAATGAAACTTTGCATGTAGGTTTAAGTGGTACGAAAAGAAAATTAACCAATGAGAATTCTGCTTTATTATGGCACAAGCGTTTAGGACACATTTCTAAACACAGAATTGAATGACTTATGTCAAATGGAATTCTTGATTCTCTCAATTTATCAGATTTTCAAGTCTGTATTGAGTGCATTAAAGGAAAACAAACAAATACAAGGAGACTAGGTACCAATAAATCTTCAAACGTCTTAGAACTAATACATATGGACATTTGTGGGCCATTCCCTACAGCTTCTTGGAATGGTCAACAATATTTTATTACGTTCATAGACGATTATTCTCATTATGGTTACCTTTATCTCATTCATGAGAAGTCTCAAGCATTGGACATATTTAAGGCATATAAGGCTAAAGTTGAGAACCAACTTGACAAAACTATTAAGGCTATCAGATCTGACCGTGGTGGTGAATACTATGGTAGATATGATGGATCAGGTGTACAACGTCTAGGACCATTTGCCAAATTCCTAGAAGAGTGCGGAATTTTCCCACAATACACAATGCCAGGTACTCCTAGCATGAATGGTATTGTTGAAAGACGAAACCGAATATTAAAGGACATGGTAAGAAGTATGATTGCTTATACTAAAGACAACAATATATCTTCTTAATCGAGTACCAACAAAGGCAACTGTTAAGACCCCTTATGAATTATGGACTGGAAGGAAACCCAGTATTATGCATTTACGCATTTGGGGCTGTCTAGCTGAGGCAAGGCCTTATAGGCCAAATGAAAAGAAACTGGACTCAAGAATAGTTAGCAGTTATTTTGTTGGGTATTCTGAACGGTCTAGGGGATATAAGTTTTATGATCCCACAATAAGGTCATTCTTTGAGATGGGTAATACCCAGTTCTTTGAGGATATTGAGTTTGGAGGGGGAAATGAGTTTAGAGACTTTGTCTTTGAAGAAGAATTTGTTTCTCTTCCCATGATTGTTCTTGACAATAATCAGGATCAAGGTCATATTCCTGATGTTGTTCAAGAAACAAAACCAGAATTATAAGACAATGTCGAGAATCTCCCTAATCAAGTTATACATGAAGAGCAAACTCAACAACCTCAAGAGCAAATGCCATTAAGAAGATCCACAAGAGAAAGGAGAAATGCAATTTCAGATGATTATATCATCTTTCTCAAAGAACATGAGGATAACATTGGAATGATGGAAGATGATCCAATCACTTTTCATTAAGCCATGATGAGTTCTAATTCTCAAAAGTGGATTGATGCCATGAATGAAGAGATAAAGTCCATGATAGCTAATGACGTTTTGCCTGAAGGTGCGCAACCTATTGGTTGTAAATGGATATTTAAAACCAAAAGTGATTCGAAAGGTAATGTAGAAAGATATAAGCCTCGTCTTGTTGCAAAGGACTTTACTCAAAAGGAAGGTATCGGTTATAATGAGACTTTCTCTCCAATTTCATCTAAAGACTCATTCAGAATAATTATGGCATTAGTGGCTCATTTTGATCTTGAGTTACATCAGATGGATGTAAAGACTGCGTTTCTAAATGGAGACATTGATGAAACAATTTATATGATGCAACCATAAAACTTTGTATTGGGAGATTCAAAGAATATAGTTTGCAAATTAAAGAAATCCATCTATGAACTTAAACAGGCTTCTCGTCAATGGTATCACAAATTTCATCAAGTGATTCTCTCGTTTGGTTATGAGGTTAATGTTATTGATGATTGTATATACCATAAGTTTAATGGGAGTAAGTATATTTTTTGGTTTTATATGTTGATTATATATTGCCTGCCAGTAATGATATAGATTTTTTGCACGAAACTAAGAGATTTTTATCAAAGAAATTTGAAATGAAAGATCTTGTAAATGCGTCTTTTGTATTGGGAATTCAAATACATCGGGATCGTGATCGATGTATACTTGGATTATCACAAAAGACCTATATAGAAAAAGTGCTTAAATGATTTGGCATGCAAAATTGTAAACCAGGAGATACCCCTGTTTCTAAAGGAGACAAATTCAGTCTCAATCAATGGCCTAAAAATCTTATAGAAGGAAAGGAAATGCAAAAGATTCCCTATGCTTCAGCAATGGGAAGTCTTATGTATGCTCAAGTATGTACACATCCAGATATTACGTATATTGTTGGAATGTTGGGCAGATATTTAAGTAATCTGGGATTGGATCACTGGATAGTAGCCAAAAGAGTCATGAGATATCTTCAAAGAACAAAACATTTTATGCTTACATATCGGAAGTCAGATCAACTTGAGATCATTGGGTATTCTGATTCTAACTTTGCTGGATGCTAAGATAGTCGTCGATCCACTTCTGGCTATGTCTATCTACTTGCTGGAGGAGCTATTTCTTGGAGGAGTGCTATAGCAGACACTCATAGCTTCTTCCACTATGGCAGCTGAATTCATAGCTTGTTATGAAGCATCCAATCATGGAATATGGTTGCGGAATTTTGTCATAGGGTTGCGTATTATTGATAATATTGAAAGACCACTTAAGACATTTTGTGACAATCAATTTGTATATTATATTCAAATAACAACAGGAGGTCATCTAAATCAAAACATTTAGAGATCAAGTTGTTTGTTGTGAAAGAAAGAGTTCAGAGTGGTAAAGTCTCTATAGAGCATCTTGGGACAAACTCCATGGTTGCGGATCCACTTACTAAAAGTTTACCACCCAAGGTCTTTCATGAGCATGTTGCTCATATGGGTGTTGTATCATTTGATGATATGCTACTTTATTAGGAGTTTGTATTTGGTTTAAGGTTCACTCTATTTTGGCATTTTTGGTATTTTTTGTGATCTCATAAGGCTGGACCAGTTGAAAATAGGCATGTTAGATCAAATTACATGTAATTTTCATGCTACACATCCATACTTGATCTATGTCATTTAATTATGTTAATGTATGTGATCGTGGATGGGTTTAGTTACGATAAATGTAACGAAAATTGCCTTGATCTTATATTGACATTGATTAATGGACGAGATTGTTATTTTGGAATAATGGCATATGTTTTGGAGCTCATAAGGTTATACAATTATCTTCGTGTATATATTAAGTCCAAGTGGGAGATTGTTGGATGTTGGACATAAATAAATACGTGAATCAGGAATTGTGTCATATGTTATTATATAAGGTTGGCCTAACTTAACTTGATCTACTAAAGTGAAAGGTTATGGGCCATAAATTAAGGTGTGGAATTCAATGTGAATAGTGTGGAATTCAATTTGTAGATACCTTTTCATATTTCTCTTTTCGTGATGGGTGAAAATGAATTTATGAAACTATAGCTATAAATGAGGAGGTTATGGTCCTTGAATCAATAAGCAGTTTTTGTTCTGGTATCTCATTGTCCAGAATTCAGGTTTTGGAAAACTCTTCATAGATTTAGAAGACCAAAACCTAAGGTGGTCAAGACTCTAGTTTCTCTTATGGCTTTGGGTACGCTTCCGCTATCTAGTTTATTTACTCGATGATTTGATATGAAATCTAATAAAGTCCAACACCCCCTCCCCTCCCGTAAGAAAAGAAAATGAAGAAAGAAGGGCATGCATGCACCTTAAGTTGTGCGCGCGCCAGGGCTGACAGCAAGGTCACTGGAAATTTACTAAAGGCTGCATTGACGTGTGGGCAGGGGCGCAACAAACTTTCGGGCCTTGGTGCAGTATTTGTTTATTTTTTTTAGTTTTTTGTTTTTTTAAGGGAAGAAATACATCTAAGACCTTAAATATCATTAACGCCTAAAGGTAGACATAGACTAAAGAAAACAGAAACAAACCACTAAACTCAAACTAAATAAAAAAAAAGTCAAATGAACTACACCTAATTTTGGTGGCCTCCAAAAAACAGTTAACTTTAACGTCTTTAGCTAGCCATTCAAGGTAACTATGCAGAAGATAATTGGAAGGAGAAGATATTTGTCAATCAACAACACCTCCAAAATGATGTTTTAACCACTGCCCATTAACCTTAAAAGGCATATCTTCTCCAGCTTTGAAGATCTCCACTACACCATGTCGGAAAACTTAGCTAATAACGAATGGACTAGACCATCTTAATTTAAGCTTACCTAGGAATTATAAAGTAATACCTGTTGTCCCAGCTTGAATGTATGACAAAAAATGTGTTGATCATGCCACCGCTTTGTCTTCTCCTTATTATGTTTGGCATTCTCATAAGCCTCCAATCTGAATCCATCCATTTCATTTAATTGCAAGAGCATTTTCTCTCCACATGCATTCATGTCAAAATTAAGGTTTTTGATTGCCAAAAATGCATTATGCTCTAAGTTGACCGAGAGATGGCAAGCTTTCGCAAACACCAACGCGTAAGGTGACATGTCAAGGTGGGTCTTATATGCCATTCTACAAGCCCATGAGGCATCATCTAGGTGTGGCAACCAATCTTTCCTAGACGGACAAATGGTCTTTTCCAAAATTCTTTTGACCACTTGATCCGAAACTTCAACTTGGCCACTAGTATGGGGATGATAGGCTGTGAGGATTCGATGTGTGACTCCATATTTCTGCGACGAAGTAGCAAATTGTCTGTAAAACCCATGATCGAGTCAGGGTTTTATATTCAAAACTGGTCTATTCGATCGTTATTTTCGAGTCAAGTCATTTCAGAACACATGTACTGAGCCGACGCCGGTCTCGTGTATGAGCCATGAGGGTCATGTGTACCCAAGTATATGATGATAACGTCATGAACACAGCAGAAAAGAATGAGTTCTCAGAATATATGAGAGTATGCGGTTCATTTTTTTTATTATGATATATAATGGATCGTAGAATTAGTTTTAGGCCGTTTAGTGCGTTAGGACGCGTTATAGGCATTTTGGGTGGGTTGATAGTTCTAGAGCATATCATTATGATTTTCTTGGTGTTGTTTGATTTTATGGGATTTTTCCCAAACTTTTTTGGAACTTTTTTACGACATAAATATTATTTTTGACTTGAGTCGGAGACGAGTCAAGTAATATTTACGACTTTGCCACCACACACCCCCGCGCCCTTCTCTTCTTCCCCAAACCCTTGCCCGACGCAGCCCTTGTGCGCGTTACCGCTGCCGCCCAGCTACCAATCGTCGCCGCCTAGCCCCGCGATGACGTCGCCGTGCTGCCCCGACCAAGACCGACCACGATCGGGCCGCCGCGACACCAAGAAGCCACGCCGCGACGCCGTGCCCGCGTTGCCCTTCTGTCGCCGATTCCGCTGGCAGCGGCCAGCACCGCCATGATCGGCCGGTTGCCTCAGCACCCTCAGCCCTCCAGCGACCTTCCCCGACCGGAACGGAGGCCATCGCCGCTGTGGCCGGCCAGATCTAGCCACCATCACCGCCGGCTTGGTTTTATGCATTTTCCGGGAGCCGTCACCTCCGTTGGCTGCGTCGACCTCGTAGATGAGTCGGGCTCGCCGAGCCGGTTCTAAGGGTACCCAACACGACCACTTTCCGGCCACTAGATGCCGTTGGCGACTATTGCCAAAAACCGCTAGAGAGGTGCTGGAAAACCGCTAAAGCCGCCAGAAAACTGCTAGAACTTGCCAGAAAACCGGATAGCGATGCCCTTGTGTTTTGCCAGCACGATTAGGTCCTTACCTTGAGACATAGGGTTGAGCCCTACCCTGAGTATAGAAGTACCTTCATGGTACTGATTAGGGTTTATAGTACAGGTCGGTGTGGGCAGACTGATCTTATGATGACAGACCTCACCCCAGCTTGAGAACAATGTACATAGGGACTTCAGACAGAACAGACCATGCAGACCAGACGGAGTGATACCAGTGTATGCTCATCTTCATTGATAGCTTTGCTTGAGAGTCTACCACAGCGGTAGTAGTCATGTGAGTCAAGATTAGTGCTACAAATCGGTACGGGACGGCAGGTCACACACCACTGAAGAGCGGACGAGACATGTGTCGAACCTCATTATGAGTCCCCGTAGACTTGAGGGGAGACAGTGGTTCTTTGGGTTGTTTGAACCCCGCCCGTTTAGAAGTGCGTGACTAGTACGGTATCAAGAAACACGTGCCTACTGTTAGCTGATTGAACTAGGGCCACTTAGGAGCCGTTTCTTAGATTCGTCATTGATTGACTGTTCCATAGACTGATCACCTGTGGCGTAGTAAATCGTGGTGATCTTAGAGACAAGTCCATAGACCTACCGATATTTTGGCCACCTAGTACGCTACATAGGGATTTCAGCTCCCTTGCCCTTTACACGATACCTTAACCTTATCATAGATCAGAGTGACATACCTATGTAGCTGGGTCTTCTTAGCCTAGTGGATTCCCCATTTACTTGACGTCAGATACCACATGTGAGGATGAGATGTCACATCGAGAGTTCTTGAGTAGTGTGACTTGATTTCCACTAGATTCAGCCTCCCTTCCTATACCTAGAGATGTCAGACGGAGTGGAGTTTTCACTTGAGGATTTCCACTCACCCTTTTGTATGTATCAGTTCTACCATCAGTTTATCCAGAGGATTGAGATGAGTATACATTGACCAGAGCATAGAGCACATGCCACAGACCAGATGCAGACTCCACAGTCCCATGCAGAGTATGTCATCATACTCCTTGAGACACGCTGTGTATGTACAGGTGTTCTCGCCTCCCTTCAGTAGTAGTTAGTGGCTGTGTAGATAGTCACCTGAGCCATAGTATGCAGTAGAGTCATAGCAGTTATCCTTGTTCTCTTATAGAACAGAGTGAGATATTTGACTGAGGACCGAGTCAACTAGGACCTAGTGAGTGGTCTAGTTCCTTATATAAGGACACTTGAGAGTTGAATCTAGACTGGCGATAGTGAGCCATGCAGCTCATTAGTTTATACACTCGACCTAGCAGGAGACTCATAGCATACTTTAGGTTGGTTGTAGGACTTAGGAGTAGAGTTTCCTGAGAGTACATGTAGGTGACTTTCACAGATGAGGATTAGAGGGATATGGGTAGATGCTAGCAGGTAGGTCTTACCCTCGATGTAGTTTTCCCAGACATAGCTCAGATTAGAACCTTGCGATACTCTAAAGTATCTGCTTGACCAACCCAATAGGCCCTTAGGGGTGACCTAGGGTTTTTCCGCCGAGTTAGCAGTAGGGATCAGAATAGAAGAGAAGGATGATGGTCATGTCAGAACAGGCACAGACAGCTTAGAAACAGAATGTTGATATTGACAGGATCATAAGTAGAACCCGCCATAACGGCGCAGCTACAGTGAGGATTTACATGACTATCGAAGAGTAGAGGATACAACTGGTGTGTATCTAGCTTCCAGGTAGTAGTTCAGCAGAACCTCCTTGAGTTAAAATTTCGAGGACGAAATTTTTATAAGGAGGGAAGATTGTAAAACCCACGATTCGAGTCAGGGTTTTATATTCAGAACCGGTCGGTTCGACCGTTATTTTCGAGTCGAGTCAGTTTCAGAACACGTGTACTGAGCCGACGCCGGTCTCGTGTATGAGCCATGAGGGTCATGTGTACCCAAGTATATGATGATAACGTCATGAACACAACAGAAAAGAATGAGTTATCAGAATATATGAGAGTATGCCAGTTCATTTTTTTTATTATGATATATAATGGATCGTAGAATTAGTTTTAGGCCGTTTACCGCGTTAGGACGCGTTACGGGCATTTTGGGTGGGTTGATAGTTCTAGAGCATATCATTATGATGTTTTTGGTGTTGTTTGATTTTATGGGATTTTTCCCAAATTTTTTTGGAATTTTTTACGACTTAAATATTATTTTTGACTCGAGTCGGAGACGAGTCAAGTAATATTTACGACTTTGCCACCGAGCACTTTTCTCCGCCGCCCATTTTTCTTCCCCAAACCCTTCCTCGACGCCGCCCCTGTGCAGCGTCGCTGCCACCGCTGCCGACGCCGCCCAGCTGCCAATCGTCGCCGCCTAGCCCCGTGACGATGTCGCCGTGCTGCCCCGACCAGTCCGGCCGCCATCGGGCCACCGCGACGCTGGAACGCCACGCCTCGCGCCGCACCCGCGTTACGGTTCCGTCGCCAATTCCGCCGCCGGCGACCAGTCGCCGCCGCGATCAGTCGGTCGCCTCAGCACCCTCAGCCCTCCAGCGACCTTCCCCGACCGGAACGGAGGCCATCGCCGCCGTGGCCGGCCGGATCTAGCCACCATCACCGCCGGCTCAGTTTTATGCATTTTCCGGCTACGCCGCCACCTCCGTTGGCCAGCGTCGACCTCGTAGATGAGTCGGGCTCGCCGAGCCGGTTCCAAGGGTACCCAACACGACCACTTTCCGGCCAGTAGATGCCGCCGGCGACTGTTGCCGGAAAACCGCCGGAGAGCTGCCGGAAAACCGCTGAACACCGCCGGAAAACTGCTAGAACTTGCCGGAAAACTGGATTAGCTGGAATTCGCCGGATCTTCGGCGGAGCTCATCCAGTCGATCCCGATCGAACGTCGGACACCGATGAGCGCCGAATTCGAGCTCCGAGACGCGCGATGGAAACCCTAGCCGTCGCCGATTGCCAACGACGTGAGGTATAATTACCTCCGAATTTATAATTTAAACTTGATGATTGTTAGCTTAGCATGCTAGGGTTGGTTTAATTGACGTGATTAATGCTTAATTATGGATGAAATGATGAGTTGCATGATGAGATTAAGTGTGAATGAAGAGTAAGTGATCTAATGAGATGCAGTGATAAGCATGCTAATTACGACGTAACTTAGAAAAACACGATAGAATTGGTATGAATAGGATGATTAGAATTATCTTTCATACTTATGATTATTTGACTTTTGATGAATGTTATTTGTATTGTGTGTGATGTTCATTGAGTTTGCTGCATCATTTAGTTAGCGGGCGTTAGTATTTAGTTTTGATGTGTAGGTACAGAGTAGGAGCTTGCCGCCTAGGCGCGATGACACGCTTGGAGCTTCTACCAGGTCCGTTTAGGAGTCGACTCTGTTTTACGTCTTTCTATTTTATGTTTATCTTATTATTTGCAGGACGGGTTAAGTGGCATTTTATTGGATCCCACTTAGCTCGGGCCATTTAACCGAACAGATTTTTGGATTAATAACCCCTCGAGGATGAATCCTCGAGGATGATTTCGAAAACAAGATCCACCACAAGTTGCCTTCGGGCCTATTATATAAATCCCTACCCAACCCTATATATATGTAGTTTTCGCATTTTCAGTGAGACGAGAGATGGAGAAACTGACTGCACGTACCATGAGCAGATGTCGTGATAGTCAAAGCGGGCTCTGGATTAGTGCCAGCGGACTGTTCCATTCCCGAGGGATCCTGACAACTCCGTGTTTGAGTTCCTCACACCCGGAGAACGTGGAGGTTTACGGGTACTGTTTAGTACAGTGCATGTCCAGACTTGTGGTTCAACGGGTATTAAAGGCTATTGTCTGAGAGTACTTGGCCTTTGTGCTCAAGGCCAGGAGAAATATGGAGGTAAGGAGAGGGCTTAGGGTAAAGTTTTACGTGAAGTACTGAAGAAGAAGTGCCGAGAGCAGCACAATACCAAGAGCAGATCAATAAGTTCGGGATGCTACCGGGTCTGCAGCCCAGTGGCTCCTCAGTAGTTCCCTTCAGAGTGTTCACGTGGAGTATATGATGTTTTCTTTCATATGAGAGTTTGCTCTCATAGCCAGCTTGTTATAGTTATTTTATTTTTCGGACCAGTAACAATTGTTACTGACGTATTTTTATACTATATGTAGGTAATAATCACGAGTTGGAGGAGCCAGCTTCAGAGGAGCAACTGTTGTCGCTTGCACACATGTCAATCAATAAAGTGGTTAATACTTTATTTATGATGCTATTATATTGTGAATGATGTGAAATGGTAAGACATGATAGGATATGATTAAATGTAATGAGATGATGTTATGACATGATGAAAAGCTAAGACATGATGACAAGAGGTGAGATGTGATCAGATTGCACAGCAGAAGTGTGGCCCAAGTTCTATAATGAATATACAGTATATTAGATTATGTGTGATTAAAATTGTTGATATGTGCATATATATTGGTATATATTGTTTTGATAGGGTGGACCCTACTTGCACTTTTAGGGGAGATTCTGTCTGTTTTATTTTAGAATTTTCATTGACTTTGGTCGTATTTGTATTGGTGTGTTTGAATTGCATGTCATTCATGTAGTACCATGTTAGGGTTTGTGCATCATCAATGCATTACGAGTTGTATCTTCATCTTAAGACGCCGAGATTGGATCCGCATGAGTTAGGTTCGGGTTAGCCGACCTAACCAGTGCCTGTAACATACTGGTTCGGTTCACGAGCGTGAACCAGATTTGGGGTGTTACATTGTCGGTTACAAAAATGTGAACCTTTGTCACTAATAATCGCCCTAGGAATCCCAAATATAGTAAAATATGCTTCCTCAAGAATTTCAATACAATGTGAGCGTTGTTAGTGGGAAAAGTTGTATCTTCAATCCATTTTGAGACATAATCTACAGCCAATAAAATGTAGAGAATTTGATTGGAGGGGCCCCATGAGGTCAATTCCCCACACATCCAATAGGTCCACCACCAAAATGACATTCAGGGACATCTGATGGTGCCAAGAATCTGCTGGCACCTATCACATCTTTAAACAAAAGGAGTGAACACAACAATGTTGGCCAATAGAAACCGGATTGTTAAACTTTTATGGCTGTTCATTCGCTGCCAAAAATGGCCTCTTTAATTTGAAGCATGACAATGATGAAAAACATCCAACATTTCCTGTTCAGGCACACATCTCTGAATAACACAATTAGCACACTGTTTGAACAATAATGGTTCATCCCAAAAATAATAACTGACATCAAGTATTATTTTTACTTTTGATGAGAAGCTAAATAAAAAAGGCATTACCTTACTCACTAAATAATTTGTAAAATCAACATACCAAGGTGAATAGTCGGTGGACACTACTAAAAGTTGCTCAACCGGGAAACTTTCATTGATCAGAGTTCAAATTTGTAGCTTAGCTTCCCCCTCCAATCTCGACAAATGATCAACCACCAGGTTTTCACTCCCTTTCCAATTTTGAATCTCCAAATCAAATTTATGCATCAAAAGAACCCAAAGAATGGGCATAGATTTAGAATCTTTCTTTTCGATGAGGCGTTTGATGGTTAGATGGTCTGTGTGCATAACGACTTTTGTAACACCCCGATTTTGGTTCACCTAAGAACCAAATCAAAAATATTACGATCAAGTCGAGTCATATTTAATATTGTTCGTCAGTAAAACTCGATCGATAAAATAGATCAAAATAACCCTCTTGGTGTCATGAGAATGGATGACATTGTCAAATAAGCATCAAAACACATCCAATATAAATAAATGCAAGAAAGTAAATACTGTGTTAAGCTTAAGTGTGTGTAGCGTTTATATGTCCTCCAACCAAGGTCGACTCAGGATTTGCATGACCTACATATATTATATGAAAACCGTTAGTAACGAATGTTTCTAGTCTGAAAAATAACTAATACAATCTGGCAAATGAGTATTCCATTACCTAGGAAAACTTATGAAACTTCAAGATAGCCTCACACTAGGCGGTAAGCAAACATACTTAAGCAATTGCCAGCTCGCATGTACGGCTCACAATCATATTCATACATACATATAGCGCTATGCCCTCACACCTTCCAAAAGGAACAGTTAAGTTAGTGCCACATATTCCGGAAATGTGCTACATTATGCAATACCATCATACACCACAGTACCTCATTCTTGGAAGGAGTACTAGTGCGATTCATACATATCTCCATACCGCTCACTCTCTTATTCGTGAAATCCGTAAAAATCTTGTACTTATATAATAGGCTTAGGAAAGAGGCATATATCATAAATTTCTGGAGCTTAAGTTTGAAAACC
>JAURVB010007720.1:0-18000 GCA_033002965.1 Piper betle
AAACATCAAGAATTTGTCGCTGTAAACCACAACCCTGCAGTGTATTTCCCTCCTAGAAACACCAGTCTTCCACAAGCACGCAACACTCGTGCAAAACACTGCGATAAGGAAACAACAATACCACACGCACAAGCACTCCGGACACTAGACTGCACCCAACTGCCGGCGTCCAACTCTAGTTGCCAGTACCAACAATTCTATTGACCAAACACCATGCAGGAATATACACTAATGACTGCTAATATGCAGCGCGCCAAGGTACTATGGTTCGATGGGTCCAACCAATTACCCCTTCGGTTCACAAGATCTAGAATCCAAGACCTTGCCATTGGTACCATGCCTAACACGACGTCGACATTGACACCACACAATTACGGAGCCCCTACTCCAGCCTCAATTTCATTAACTCAAAACAAAGGAAACAAGTAGACAATCTACCCTGACTACTTGCTACCGTGGACATGCAAACCCCACAGCCTACCTCCTTTCTTGAAAGGGAGGTTGTGAGAACAGCCGAGTACGCCACTCACAATGCGTCCTCACATGCACGACCCCAAGCCAACCCCTAGTTGGCCTGTTTACATATAATTTCCCTAATTTAAAAATACAATCAGGTCGTAGAACAGGAATTGTGTGCCTTAATCCCTGCAGACGGCTACCCCAATAGTTCCCTTGAAGTCCCAGCACTTGACTCAAAGAACTGGTCATGATGGCTTCAAGCGTCTCCTTGCACGATCAAAGTTATCTCTTTTCCACTTAGAGATTCCCACAAATTCAAGTTTGTTACTCTCTACACAAAGGCACGTTCCATCATATAGAGATCTCCGTGTTTGTTACAACCGTGCAACAATCTTCAATTTCCGTATGAAGATCCAGATCCTCACCTGCCTGGGATTATGTCCACGTTCAGCAATTGGAATCTGTTGTAACTGCCAAAAACCTCCAACAGCCCAATGTCCAATGATATGCATCTCCGAAGTTTGTTGCAACCAACTTTTCTCAGTTGGTTTAGATAGGATCTCAACATATCAACAAATCTTATCGGCAATTCTCGATCAAACAATTCTCCAACGCGCCCTGGCTACATGGTCGAACCCACCTAGTTCGACCCTAGTTAGCCCCACACCTCCCGCCAAGTTCCTGCAAATGTACCGCTCCAAGTCCCAGCAGTCTCCCATACCACTAGAACCATGTAGCGCTCATCAACCTTAGACAAATACCCCTATGCCAGTATTTAGCTCGGTCAACTCTGATGCTTGGGCCCACGTACCGCTATAATTCTAGGTACACTCGGTGCTGCTTGCTATCGCTCATCCTTGCTCGGCCCTGCTCGGCATGATTCGGCACTACTTATCGGTACGCTCGGTTAACATCAACCTCGCTCCACCAACAATTTGACCACTATGTATAGAGCCACACTGGTGTTCGCTCATCACACCATGCTCACTCCAAATGTTGGAATGCTTGCCATCTTGAGGTTTCCTTGTAGCGATATACTCGGCACCAAGTACCACTCAGTTTACCACTACTCTCATCTCAGGTCCCGGCATCCAGCTTGGTATCCCGACATGCACCATGCACCACTGCCCGATCATGCTTGCAACTATAACACGGATTAGTCTTGATAAGTTGTTTCCACCACTTGGATAGCCCCGGCTATCCCTCTTGGATGCGGGATGACTAGGAACAAATGCCAAATCCTAGCTCCCGGCGAGTCCCACAGTTACGCCTGTAACAGTCCTCCCCGGCAATGAGACCCGATGTCCTCATCGAAGGGCTTAGCCCTACCTAGTACTTCTTGATCCTCCTTTCAAATTGCCACAAGTCCCTCGCCTTTTCCCAGCTCGCCTCGCTCCTCAGCTCCCCATTCCACTTGATAAGACACTCGGTCCCGACGTTCGAAGCACCTTGCCTATGCTCCAAAATCTTCCCCACCTTCTTTTCAAATTGCTGCCGGATAGTAGGTGGAGCTCTCTTAGGATGAGCTCTCCTTGGATTGACCTGATCCTCATGGGCTTGGAAAGCTTACGTGAAAAATCGAGTGAAGCTTGTACCTCTCGGGAAGTTTCAACTGGTATGCTAGACTCCCGATAGCCTTCTCCACCTCGAATGTACCGTCGTACCTTTGCACCAATGCTTGGTGTACCTTGGTATGTCTAATCTTCTTCCAGATCTATGGCGTGAGCTTCAGCATTACTTTGTCCCCTACGCTGAATGATACCGGCCTCATCCTCAAGTTGGCATATCTCTTCATCTAGTATGTTGCCTTGGCCAGTGAATCCACTGCATCCTCGTACAGGTCTTGCCAATCCCTGGCAAACCTATATGCAGCTGGACACTTTACTCCACATTCCTATAGAGCAACCTCCAATGGTGTAAGAGGTTAGTGGCCCGTTGGAACCTCGACAGGACTTAACCCCGTAGCTAAAGAATGATGCAGATTGTAACAAAACTGTGCCATGTCAAGAAGTTTCAACCAGTTTGTCTGGTTGACTGTAACGAAATGCCAGAGGTACTCCTCAAGTAGTGCATTTGCCCTTTGAGTCTGCCTGTCAAACTGAGGACAGTTAGTTGTAGAAAAGTTCAGCTTACTCCCTAGTAGCCTGAATAAACACATCCAGAATCACCCCGTGAATCTGGTGTCCCGATCACTCACAATATTCGCCGGCACTCTAAAGTGCTTCACCACATTCCTAAAGAACAATTTGGCAGCAATCTCAGCTGAGCATGCATGTGGTGCTGTTGCGAACACTACATATTTTGAGAACCGATCTACAACTACCAGCACAAATGACATTCCTCTAACCTTAAGGAACTGTGATATGAAATCCATTGAAACTGAACTCCACGGTCTCATTGTTGTCGGTAGAGTCTGTAACAAGCCCACCTCTAGTCTTCTTTCCACCTGTCCTGCTGACACACCAGATAGGACCTCACGAAAGCTTCAACAAAAGCCTCCATCTTCGGCCAATAATACACTCGTGACATGAGTGCATGCATCCGGTCCCTACTTGAATGTCCTGCCTATTGGGTATCATGGGACTCCTCCATCAGCTTTTGTCATAGTCTACCGGTAGGAATGTATAAACGCCCGCCACTAGTATAGACCAGCCCATCATCAAGCCAATACTTGCGAACCAGGCCCTCCTTGATTCTGCCAACCAGTTTCTTGTACTTGAGATCCCTCTGTGCTAATCTCTGACCTGCCCTAGTAGCTTGGTTTCTATCTCTATCATAGCCGCCACCATCTCCATGTTCTTCCGACTAAGTGTGTCAGCAACCTGATTGGACTTACCCGGTTGGTGTAGCCACTCGAAGTCATACTTCGTCAAAAACTCTTGCCACCTTGCTTGTCGTGGAGATAATTTCTTCTGGGTCTTGAAGAAAGTGTTAGCCACATTGTTAATAATGACAACGAACTTGGATTCCAGCAAGTAAACTCGCCAAACTCGGAGACAATGTACCATGGCCAGCATCTCCTTCTCATGGGTTGAATACCTCATTTTAGCCTACTTCAGCTTCCAGCTCTCGAAGGCTTTAGGATGCCTGTTTTGCTGCAGTACACCTCCCACAGCTTTGTCTGAAGCGTCCGTCACCACTTCCAAGGGTGGTCCGAAATCCGGCAATTTCAGAATCGGCTCTGATGATATCGCAGCTTTCAACTCATTAAAGTTGCTTGGCATGGCCCCGACCGCGCCCATGATTGGCACTTCTTCAGCAAGTCAGTCAACGGTGACACTACATGGCTGTACCCATGTATGAACTTCCTATACTAATTGGCCAAACCCAGGAAGCTCTTCAACTCCGTCACCTTCGTCGGCTCCGGCCACTCCATTATTGCCTTCACCTTGGATTCCTCCATTCGCACCTTCCCGTAGCCAATTCGATGCCCTAGGAAGCTGATCTCCCCTAGGCTGAACTCACACTTTTCCTTTTTCACAACTAGCTCGTGCTCCCTTAGCCGATGTAGAACCTATCTCAGGTGACCCCAGCTCTCCTCCATGGACTCTCTGTATACGACTATGTTGTCTAAATACACCACTAAGAACCTATCAATGAAATCATGGAAGACGTCATTCATAAGATTGCAGAAAGTAGCTGGTGCATTAGTTAACCCAAATGGTATCACGAGGAATTCGTATGACCCATATCTCATTACCATAGTCATCTTTGGGACATCCTCCGGCATAATCCGGACTTGCCAATATCTCAACCTTAGATCCAGCTTAGTAAACATCATTGCTCCACTAAGTCTGTCAAACAAGTTAGCTATTAAAAGAACTGGGCACTTGTTCATGTAGTTACCTTATTCAGTCCCCAGTAGTCGACACATAATCTCAGTGATCCATCTGTCTTTTCTTGGAATAGAATAGGCGCCCCATATGGTGCAGTCGATGGCTGAATTTTCTCCGAATCCTATAGCTCCCCTATCTGGATTTTCAGTTCTGTGAGTTCCTTAGGCAACATCCTATATGGTGCCTTTTCTGGTGCTCTTGCTCCTGACACCAACTCGATCCAGTGTTTGACCAATCTCTTGGGAGGTAACCCGTCTAGCAATTCAGTAGGCATCACATCTACAAACTCATCCAACATCCTACCAATGATTACTGACACATCCACCACAAGGTCTGGTTGGATCTCCATCATCACTGCAAGATAAGTTAAGGCCCCTTTCTTGCATCCTGGAGCAACCTACATTGCCGACAGCTGCTCTTTACTGACGATGCGGTCCTCAACCCTTGAAGGATCTCCTAGCGATGAACAAAGCTTGCACCCGCCTTGTCCATGATCAGTATTCCTCCAAGCTATGGGAACACTCCCATGCCAGTAGTCCTCATGAAGGCATTCCCGATGATCAAGTCAAAGTCATCCATCTCAATAACCATCAGGTCCATCTGTCCCTCATAATCCCCCAAGCAAACTTTCACATTCCTGGAAATTCCATCCACTTGTCTTGCCTGCAAGTTGACTGCCTTGATCTTGCTAGTGTTTATCCTGGTCTTCAGCCCTAGCTCTGTAGCCATCCCCTTAGAGACGAAACTGTGCATTGGACCAGTGTCTATCAAGGCTGAAACCTTCCTCCCATTCACTACCATTGAAACATACATCAAGGCAGCTCCCCTGAAGCCGTGCGTCCAGCACTTATCGCCCTGAGTATCTGAAGGGTAGATGCTCGAGCAGAAGGTCCTTCCTCATGATCTTGGTCTGCAGCTGCCACCATAACACTAATCTTGCCCTTGGTTGGACACTCCTTAGCCCGATGAGGACCATTGCATAGAAAGCACCCAGACTTCCTCACATCGATTATTTGGTCCCTATTACCTGACCTGAAACCGAGTTTCTTCTTCTTTGGCCCCTTGGACAGGTTCTCCTTGTCATCTCGTCTGCTATCCCTGTTTGATGTGGTCTTCTTACTAGAGTTCTCCTCTTTCACACCCATGGTTTGCTTGAAGTCAACCAAAGCATCGGCAGCTGCCAAAACTACAGGTAAATCCTGTATTTTCTGTCTCTTCAATTCTAGTTATGCCCAAGGCTGCAAACCTGTGATAAAGTTGAACAACTTATCCTCCTCAAACATATTCTTAATGTCCAGGATACAAGAGCTGAATTCCTTGACATACTGTTCCTGTTTGAGTCAATCGTTTCAATCAGCCCTTTGCCACCCAGGTAGTATTGGTTGGCAAAAACTGCTCCTGAAGCTCCCGTTTTAGGGTTTCCCAAGTCTCTATATGGGGTTGACCAGCATTCTCATCTTCCTCAGTGTGAGTTCGATACCATAACTTGGCATCTCCCATCATAAACATGCTGGCCATAGAAACCTGCATCTCTTCGGGTATCTTTGCAGCTGTGAAGTACTCTTGCATATCCCAAATGAAGTTCTCTAGGTCCTTGGCTGACCTAGTCCCCTCAAACTTCTTTGGCTTTGGCACCTTGAGCCTTCCCAAGACTAAGCTTTCTTCCATTGCACGGTCAACAACTCCATGTTGAAGCTGTAACACGAACACCTGCTTCAGCAATGCTACATCCGTATGCATAGCATCATATGCAGCCCGGAGTGCTCTTAGCATCTCCATCGTCTCTCTTGCACTAGTGGCTCGGTGGTGTTCCTACCTGAGTATTCAAGTCCAACAACCCTTCTATTAAGGACTGTAGTCGATCGAAGACGATATGCAAGTCTCCACTATTGGTAGGCTCTCCTACCAATACTTCCAGTCGTGCCAACCTCTTCCTAGGGCCATTGGTAGATCTTGTGTACATATCCGGATTGGTTTATTGGCAACTTCGTGGAGGTTCCCCTGGAACTGCACTTGTGACATGTTGAAATGCAGCTCTGATACCTTTTGTCACGGGGTTGATCTAGGTAGAATTTTTGTCCCCTAAACTACAACTGTGCGACGTATTTCCCTCCTGGAAACACCAGCCTTCCACAAGCACACAGCACTCCTACAAAACACTACAATAATGAAGCAACAATATCACACACACAAGCACTCCGGACACTAGACAACACCCAACTGTCGGCGCCCAAGTCTAGTTGCCGGTACCAATAATTCTATCGACCAACCACCACGCAGGAATATGCACCAATGACTGCTAATACGCAGCCATGCCAAGGTACTATGGTTCGATGAATCCAACCGATTACCCCCTTTGGTTCACAAGATTTGGAATCCAAGACCTTGCTATCGGTACCATGCCTAACACGACGTCGACGTTGATAGCACATAATTACAGAGCCCCTGCTCCAACCTTAATTTCATTAACTCAAAACAAAGGAAACAAGTAAACAATCTACCCTGACTACTTGCTACCGTTGACATGCAAACCCCACTGCCTGCCTCCTTTCCCGATAGGTAGGTTGTGAGAGCAGCCGAGTACCCCACTCACAATGTGTCCTCACATGCACGACCCCAAGCCAACCCCTAGTCAGCCTGTTTACATGTTATTTCCCCTTAGCTAAAAATACAATCAGGTTGTGGAACGGGAATTGTGTACCTTGATCCCAGCAAATTGCTACCCTCGTAGTTTCCTTGAAGTCCCAGCACTTGACTCGAAGAACTGGTCGCGACAGCTTCAAGCATCTCCTTGCACGATCAAAGTTATCTTTTCCCCACTCAGAGATTCCCACAAATTCACGTTTGTTCCTCTCTACACAAAGGCACGTCCCTTCATATAGAGATCTCCGTGTTTGTTACAACCGTGCAACAATCTTCAATAGCCATATGCAGATCCAGATCCTCACCTACCTGAGATTATGTCCACATTCAGCAATTGGAATCTGTTGTAACTACCAACAACCTCCAACAACCCAACGTCCAAGGATCTGCATCTCCAAGTTTGCCGCAACCAACTTTTCTCTACTGGTTTACATAAGATCTCAACACATCAGCAAATCTTATCGGCAATTCTCGATCAAACAATTCTCCGACGCACCCTGGCTACATGGTTGAACCCACCTAGTTCAACCCTAGCTAGCCCCACACCTCCCGCCAAGTTCCTGCAAATGTACTGCTCCAAGTCCCAGTAGTCTCCCATACCGCTAGAACTCCGTAGTGCTCATCAACCACAGACAAATACCCTTGTATCAGTATTTGGCCTGGTCACCCCTGATGCTAGTGCCCACGTACTGCTATTCTACTCTGTATGCTCGGTGCTGCTCGATACCGCTCAGCCTTGCTTGGCCCTGCTCGGCACTACTCGCTCGTGCATTGCTCACTACTGCTCGGCACGGCTCGACACTGCTTTTCGGTAAGTTCGGTTAACATCAACCTCGCTCCGCCGACAATCTAACCGCTATGTATAGTGCCACACTAGTGTTCGGCCATCACACCATGCTTGCTCCAAATGTTGGAACGCTCGCCATCTTGAGGTTTCCTTGTAGCGATATGTTCGGCACCAAGTACCGCTCATTTTACCGCTACTCTCATCTCTGGTCCCAGCATCCTACTCGGTATCCTGACATGCACCACGCACCACTGCTCAAACATGCCTTCAACTATAACATGGATTAGTCTCGATAAGTTGTTTCCACCACTTGGATAGCCCCGGCTATCCCTCTTGGACACAGGATGACTAGGAACAACTGCCAAACCCTAGCTCTTGGCACATCCCACAGTTACATCTATAACTGCTTGCCTCCATTCATCGCCAGGAAGCCTCCCAAGTCTGGGGGTATTTCTAGGTGTTAGCCCGTGATCTAAAATTCTTCATATCATTGTCCCTGTTCTAATGGAAATTTTTGAGGAACTCTTTCACAAATTATCGGAGTGAGAGCCCTATTTTCGTTGATCTCCCTTGTCTATGTCCGTTTTAGGTCAATTTTAGTTCCTTAGGCTCCTTTTAGCATGTAGAATCATATCATATCATTTTCATGTTTTTTTTCTGATTTTTCTGTTATTTATTATTAATTATCGAAGTAATCAATAATGTTTTAAATATTTTAAATTTGATTTGGGGATTTAAGACGTTAATAATATTTTTATAATAAATTAGATGTTTAAATATGGTTTTTTGTAAATAGTTTGTATTTTTCTGATTTGTCAATAAACTGTATTAAATATTTTTTTATTAATTTGGCCTTGTTTTAATCTATTAAATTATTATTATTATTGGTAAACTAGCTAAATATTTTCCTGAAAATTTTCTCTTGATGCATGCCATTAGGGTTGCTAATTGAGCGAGCTAGCTTGTGAGCATTTAGCGTTCGGCTCGGCTTGACTCGACTCGAAACTCAACATTTAAATGCTCGAGCTCGAACTCGACTCGAACTCGAATCTTACGAGCCGAGCTTGAGCAAGGTCGTGTTTGACTCGACTCGACTCGATTATAACTTGAACTCGACTCGTAGCTCGACTCGAAGTCTATTCGATAAAATAATATAATAATATAATTTTTATATTATATTATATTATATTATATTATATATATACACACAATATAATAACAAAAAAGTGAGATAGTTGAGATGGTATGTATTCAAGTTGATGTCCTCAAGGTTGTAGATTCAATCCACATTGATAACATTTTTTTTAAGTTAGGCACTTTTGACTTTTAATCGAGTCGGTTTCGAGCTCACGAACAAGCTGGGTTCGAGCTCGGGAAAATTAAATAGTTTAAGTGTATTCGAGCTCGAGTCGAGCTCGAACACATAAAAGATATTTAAGTCGAACTCGAGCATATATGTTCAAAACTCGTTCGATCTCGAGTCGAGTTCGAACGAGTTTCAAACTATTCGAGCCGAGTTCGAACACAAGTTGAGCTCGGCTCGCTCGCTTGATTAGCAACCCTACGTGCCATGCATAATGGTTTAGATGATTATTTTGGCATTGTCACTTACAGTATAAAAATCGGTTATATTCCTTTATTGAGATTCATGCCTATTAGTTTATTATTATTTTGGGAAAACTTGTTTAAAGGTTATTTTGATATTTTTTCTATATAATAATGGTTACTCGATATGTTTGGCACTCAAGTTGTGTTATTTTTACTTTCGGGGAATTATTTAAATATTATTCTTCTCTTGGTTTCTCGTGGTTATGCATACATGAGCATGTATCATTATAGACTAGATGTTGCATTTTTTAAGATGGGTTTGTGTGATTAGGTGACAACATTGGAGCTCCCCATAGAGTGTGATCGTTTGGAGCTTCAATCTAGGCCCGTAGGATTTCGCTTTTAATTTATCGTTGAACTCTATTGCTATTTTGGATTATATCGTAAGACGAGTTAAGTGGTAGCTTTATTGTAACCCACTTAATTTTGGTCATCTTATTGTCGTAATTTTCGTGTTTAATAACCTTCAATGTTAAAATCCCTTTAGTTGTTTTCAAAGCCAAAATATATACCCCAAGTTATTTTCATTCTAGAAACCTTTATACTATTCCCTACCTAGACATATTATATGTATTTGTATATGTCTAAGAATTTATGTGATGTGAGAGCAGTGGAGGACAGCAGCCCGAGGAGGGTTTGCTTGAGTTCATCACTCACTTGCTTAATCGAGTCATGGAAAGGAACTCAGGGAGGGTTTTGTTGCATCATCAACCCTTTTCACCTTGCCTTATCAAAGGGCGCTTGTATAGTGATTCGTTTGTCTGGGGAAGATTCACCATTTACATTTCTGCGTCTACGAGTTTCTCACACTCGAAGAGACATAGGGTTTCTGGGTACCATGATCTACAGCATATGTCATAACTACAGTGTACTTGATTTGCCTTTAAAACTCAGAGTGTTGCATGTCTGCTTGGAGGTGATAAGGCAGGGTGTCCCTGAGAGTTGCGGGTGCACCGATGTAGTTTCCTTTTGCAAGTGTTCTTCTGTTGGAGACTTGGCCCTTGTGCTTTTATTATCTCATGGGATGTTTTACTACTCACATTGGCTAGTTTGTATTAATTATGTATTTGGACTAGTATTTTGTACTTACATCATTTTTTTAATATATACATGTATGTAGGCATTGTTGTTGTTCTTTTTGCAAGTGTTCTTCTGTTGGAGACTTGGCCCTTGTGCTTTTATTATCTAATGGGATGTTTTACTACTCACATTGGCTAGTTTGTATTAAGAGGGGCATTTTGCTGTACTGCAGCACAGCCAAGATGGCTGTGCTGCAGTGTTTCAGCCGTTGGATCAAATCCAACGGCTGAAACATGCCCCCCATAAAAAAAAAACTCCGGCGCCGCCCCGCCGCCGCCGCCGCCGGCCGACGCGTCGCCGCCACCCCGGCCGACGCGACGCCACCCCCCTGCCCCGCCCGTCGCCGCCCCGCCGGGGGCGGCGACGTATCCGCCGGGCGACGGGCGGCGGATCTAGCCGCCCCGGGTCTTCCCCTGCCGGCCCGCCGCCCCGCCGCCGGGCGACACCACCGCCGCCCGTCCCCCGCCCGCCACCCAGCCGCGCGACGCCCCCCCGTCCCCCGCCCGCCACCCCGCCGCCGCGCCCGTCCCTCGTCCTCCGTCCCCCGCCCGCCACCCCGCCGCGCCCCCCTCGGCCTCCGCCCGCCACCCCGCCGCGCCCCCCTCGGCCTCCGCCCGCCACCCCGCCGCGCCACCCCGCCGCGCCCCCCTCGGCCCCCGCCGCGCCCCCTCGGCCCCCGCCGCGCCCCCCTCGGCCTCCGCCCGCCACCCCGCCGCGCCGCGCCCCCGTCCCCTGTCGCCGGCGCCCCCCCCCCGGCCGTCGCCGTGGCCGGGCAGCCTACCCGCCCCCTCCGCCGTCTCTGCTGCGGCGGCGCCGGCAGCGGCGCCGCCTCCCTTTTTTTTTTTAGATCTTGGCCGTTGGATGCTAATCCAACGGCCAAGATTGTACTGCAGTACAGCCAAGATGGCTGTACTGCAGTACAGCAACATTTTACCCTTTGTATTAATTATGTATTCGGACCAGTACTTTGTACTTACGTCATTTTTAATACATACATGCATGTAGGCATTGTTATTGTTCTTTTTGCTGTATCTAGCGGGCATGAAGGGATGAGGAAGGCTTCTATACACACTGCTTGTGTTTCTTCTCGTTGTTCTGTATTTGGTGATATATGTAACTAAATAACTTTGGCTTGTAATTATTATTTACAACTTTCTACGGATGACAAGCATTTAGAATGTGTTCAGGTATGGGATTGCCACCTTTGCGAATCAGGCTTTACTTCATATTGAGTTTGAGGGTTCGCTGGGATCGAGGTGCCCTTACTTTGCAAAGAAATAATACAATAAGAATAAAAATAAAATACCACAAAAAGAATAATACACGAGATTTTTTATGAGATTTTTAGGGTTCAAATTTAATCCCTAAGTCAATTTATGGTGAGATTAGTAATCACAATATGCTAATTTTCTTCTCCTTTACAAATTACAAAATTTAGTAAATTTTTGCCACTTTGAACTTATCTGCCCTCGATGGTCTTGACCGCAAAGCCCTGGTTCACCTCTTTTTGATCTTTAAAAGCTGAAAATGACTTAACCATGGTGTCCCGACTATCTAAACCTCTGATGCACGAATCGGCCGATTCCGTGCGGAATCGGCCGATTTAAATCGGATCGGCATCGCGCCGATCCGATTTCGGGGCCGAACCGGTCGGCCCCGAATCGGCCCGAATCTCCGGCTCGGATTCCGACCGATTTAACTCGGAATCGGAATCGGCCGATTTAAATCGGAATCGGTTTTTTAAGAAATTACTAAAATGCCCTAGGTATGATTTTTATTAAATTATTTAAGCATGGGTAAAATGGTAATTTAGATTTTAAAAACCTAAAATCAAACCCGCTCGTCCGCGCCGCCGCCGCCTCGTTTCCGCCCTCCGCCGTGCTGTCCCCAACTCCGGGCTCGCCACCGACCGGGCTGCCGACCTCGCCGCCGACCTCGCAACGTCGCCGCCGACGTGTGGCCGGACCGAATCGGGTTGTGACGCACGAATCGCCGCCGACTCCGGGCCGCCGACTATTCGTCCGACCGGGCTGCCAACATCCTCCGACATCGCCGCCGCGAGACTCGCCGCCGACCGAGTCGCCGGCGGCGGCGGGGTAAAGAGCGGAGGGTGGCATTCTCGTAATTAAAAGTTGACTCGAGTCTAACTCGAGTTAAAAATAATAATTAATTCTAAATAATTTTAAAAAATCTTAAAAAATATTTAAAAATATCATAAACTATAATACACAGAATAATATCAAAATAACATCAATACCTAATCTTAATATATTTATATTATGAATTGTTAAATTATTATATATGACCGATTAAACTAATTTGGACCGATTCAACTGAACCGATTTCTGGCCGATTCAGACTGATTCCGATTCCGATTCCGACTCCCTGGAAAACCGATTCCGATTCCGATTTCAATTCCGATTCATGCAACCATGATCTAAACCGGTGGGGTGCTTTCCTTCACACCAATCGGAGCAAAAGCAGTTCCTGAAATAAACTCCGAACTAAACTGAGGCCCGATTGAACCAAACCAAGTTAGGAGAAATAGAAGAATAGTCAATATGGTACAGTCATCTTGGGCAGCCAACGAGTCTTCAGTGGGTAGCCAGCCGTGGTCAAAAACAGCCAGTGGGCAATACTTGAGTTGAACAGGGACCACCGACAACAAAAGATGGTCCGTCAAGTTGTACGTCTGGCCGGCGGTTGGAGGCTCTGGTGTCTTTCCTTGGCAGTAGTGGCAAAACGGTGGTGGGCAAACTCTTGCAGCGACTCATTGACAAAACTCCACGGTGACCCAATTTCAAACTCGAATGCTCTTCTTAACAGCAGCAAAACATCCAAGATTCTGAATTTTGTGATGGGTAGAACTTTAAAAAACAGCAAGGCTACGAGGCAAGATTGATCAACAACTCTTCCCTCAACAAAGCAGTAGCAGGGCAAGGGATGACCTTTTTCCTCTTTGGCAAAACAGCAGAATAGCAGCAAAAATACAAGCCTTTGGTACAACTCCGGTAACGATCTAAATCTTTGGTAAAGCGGCTCCTCGCTTACTCCTTGGCAACTGCATCTTCTTTGGAAACAGCAGCGGCACTACTCCAGCAACACTACACCGCCGGACTCCGATACGAGGCTTTGATCTCCTGCTTTGTCGACGAGCGGCTCCGCGAAACAGCAATTAGGAAAGGGTCTCTAGTGCATGATAGACAACCAGGAGGGCCACGGTGGGCTTTGGCTTCTTCAGTAATCAAACTTCGGTGGAGTTAGGCTCCAAGACAGTAAGGCGAGAAGTCTTCAGTCATTGCTCCTTCGAACCAGCCGCAACAAGGCTCGGAGGCATCACTGGCGGCAGACCTCCAAATCACCTGGGCAGGTTCTCACGGCTTGGCCCTGGCAACAGGGGGAAGCGGCTGTAGCACCTCTCTCAGCTGGCAGCAGCAAGATTTTAGCAGCAATCTAACTGGCGGCGATGAAGGTGGCCGAAAGGTGGGATTTGGCAGCGAAAGTGGTGCTCCTCTCTTGCTCTTCTGCTTCTTCTCGGTGTCCAGCTATGTAGTAGGACAGCACTACGTCTCCAACTTTGGCAGTGGCCAGACAAGGGTCTCCAAGTAGCAGCAACACGTCTCTTCCGCCATGCAGCGGGTTAGCGGGCCCTAGTCTCGGCCTGGTGACGGTGATCAACAAGGCAGCAACTCCTCTCCAAGGCAGGGCTTCCGGTGACGGCGGGACAGCAACGGGGGGGTCCCCGGTGAAGCTTGGAGAAGATAGCGAGGCTTCAACGGCGACACCAACGAACAAAGTGGCTTGGCTTCGGCGATGGACAGCAATGGTGGTGCTGTGACAGGAGGAGTCTCGGCGGGGAGGGTTCCTTGGCAACAGCGAGACAGGACTCCCCTCTTGAGCAAGCTTCAGAGCTACCCACCGACGGCAAGGCTGCAGTAAGACTTCTTGTAGGCAGCGCTCCACAGTTCTCCAAGGCAGAAGGCAAAGAGTGTCCCCTCTTATTATTTTTTAAGCCTGGGAGCTCCCCCCAAAACACTTCGAGGGTTTGTTGTTTATAGAACTTGATAGCCCTTTCTATTCCACGGGTGTGTAATCGGGAGCCGCTTTAATTTCTCTCGCATATCTTTGCTCATAATCTTAGAACCACATGGGCTTCTTCTCAAAAGGTCAGAACTTAGCCACGTGACTAAGACAAGTACAAATTTATGCAAATATTAGCCCACTTGCCAATTTTTTGCAAACTCAAAAAGTAAAATCAGCAAAAACATACTCCAAGTTGTTGACCATTTTTTTCGATTTTTTTTGCTATGTACACTACATCTATCCAGGTGTTTACTATTTAGGCTTCATTCGGGTGGTGTGACCTTCTATCACAGGGTCCCGTTAAATTTTCAGGTATTTAGCATTAACTTGGAACAATTAATTTCGATCAGCTGTTGATAATTCATAACATTCTTTACCAACATCTCGCTTCATAATATAGGGTCCTTCTCATGATGGGGAAAATTTAGACGTTAGCAGATCTAGCTCTAACTTCACGGGTGTTGCACAACCCTAACATTCTGACACTAAATTTGCGAGGCTCTATATCTCAGTTGTCTTTTCTTATCATTGCTTCATGGTATTCTTTAACTTTTCCCTGCAACAAGACAATGTTCGTCAATCACTTCGAGTGATGTGATTTTGCTTGCTACATACTCTGCCTCTCTGGTGATAGTTGGTGAAGTAGTAGCCATTCTTAGTGTGGGTGATTCTACTTCCAAAGGCAAGAAAGCTTTCGTTCCGTAACTAAAAAAGAGTAACTTTGGTATTTAGCACGAGCGAAAGTACGGTATGACCATAATGCTTTGGGTAGCCTTTTCATACCAATCACGTTGATGGTCAACCACCATCTTTTACAAAATTACTTCAAAATCTTGTTGAAAGTTCCACTTGTCATTTGATTTCGAATTGGAGTGAAGATGATTGTACACATTTCAAACCAGTGTTGTTAAGTGTTTAAAATATATAATAATTTACCCATGTTTTCCATATGATTTTGTACTTCCCGGGTATAAACATTATTAATTAAGTAATATTTTACTTTATTTTTTTAGTTAATTAATATTTTATTATATATGCTTAACTTTGATGTTTTAATGCAGAAAAAGATGAATAAATTAAGCTTTGGATTTGATTGGTCATGACACTTGGCGCCACCCAATGGCTACAATGTATGGTGTTCAATGGAGTCGAACAGTTGGAAACTTGAAGGGACATTATAATTAATTAGATTACGTCGATTTGTGAACACCCTCTTCGAATTCTTGTATCTCTACTTCTATATAAAGGGGTGGTCATTTGTTGTTGATCATATCTCATCTCTTGGCTTCGGAGTGTAGTGAAAGTAGTAGTTTTAGTTTTTGTAATTCCTTTTTCTTTTATAATAAAAATTAGTTTCTTTTTATATTATTTTCTATTTTTATTATGGAGTAGTTTTATATTTCGTTCTAGAGAAGAATGGAACTTAACATGATTTAATTGAATTCATTTCAACCTCTTACTTTTTTATTCAATCGGATTGTTTAAATTATCATGTTCTTAATGCTAAGAGTAGATTGATCACCTATTTCTTAGATCATGAGGTTTAATTAGATTTCGGGAGAAATTAATTAGATTAGTCATTGATAATTCATCATACGACGAGTCTTTTGACTTGTTTGTCGTTGTGGTCGGAAGATACACAACACCGTATGCGATTGTAAGGCAAATCTTAATGCATTATTTTGTTGATTAATCAATTATCACCGGGAGGTAGAAATTGAGGCAAAATAATAGAAGCATGAAGGAGCAGGAGCCACCATGTCATATAATTATCCTAGATCGACAATCTGAGGGAATAAAAGATAAGAGGAAGATTTGATGAAGATTAAATTCATGTTAAGGGAAATTCGACTCTAGAACGAGTTTTATAATTTTGACTTCGCTTTTAATTTAAAGTTATTACTTAGATTTAGTTAAGTTAGTTATTTTTGTTTTGCTCCTCATTTTATTTTCTTTAGTTAATTATAGGAAATTCATCTCCCTGTGGGACGATACTCGATTTATCATTATATTACTTGTTTCGACCGTGCATACTTGCGTTGTCACTAAAATTATTCGAACGAGTTTTGGCGCCGTTGGCCGGGGAGATCCGGGTATTTTCTCTCAAATTAATTTCGGATTAGAATTTTGAGTCGTTTTCTCTTTCCCTCAGATTAGCTATACACGTTACCAATCCATGCATGGATGTGTTAAACGTGTTAGCTAATCTGGGAGAAAGAGAAAACGACTCAAAATTCTAATCCTAAATTAATTAAGAAAATTCGATCT
Source organism: Piper betle (assembly GCA_033002965.1). Lineage (NCBI taxonomy): Eukaryota > Viridiplantae > Streptophyta > Magnoliopsida > Piperales > Piperaceae > Piper > Piper betle. Next base: position 16,765 of record JAURVB010007720.1, read on the forward strand.
CCCCGGCAACGGCGCCAAAAACTTGTTCGAATAATTTTAGTGACATGCAAGTATACACGGTCGAAACAAGTAATATAATGATAAATCGAGTATCGTCCCACAGGGAGATGAATTTCCTATAATTAACTAAAGAAAATAAAATGAGGAGCAAAACAAAAATAACTAACTTAACTAAATCTAAGTAATAACTTTAAATTAAAAGCGAAGTCAAAATTATAAAACTCGTTCTAGAGTCGAATTTCCCTTAACATGAATTTAATCTTCATCAAATCTTACTCTTATCTTTTATTCCCTCGGATTGTCGATCTAGGATAATTATATGACATGGTGGCTCCTGCTCCTTCATGCTTCTATTATTTTGCCTCAATTTCTACCTCCCGGTGATAATTGATTAATCAACAAAATAATGCATTAAGAATTGCCTTACAATCGCATACGGTGTTGTGTATCTTCCGACCACAACGACAAACAAGTCAAAAGACTCGTCGTATGATGAATTATCAATGACTAATCTAATTAATTTCTCCCGAAATCTAATTAAACCTCATGATCTAAGAAATAGGTGATCAATCTATTCTTAGCATTAAGAATATGATAATTCAAACAATCCGATTGAATAAAAGAGTAAGAGCTTGAAATGAATTCAATTAAATCATGTTAAGTTCCATTCTTCTCTAGAACGAAATATAAAACTACTCCATAATAAAAATAGAAAATAATATAAAGAAGAAACTAATTTTTATTATAAAAGAAAAAGGAATTACAAAAACTAAAACTACTACTTTCACTACACTCCGAAGCCAAGAGATGAGATATGATCAACAACAAATGACCACCCCTTTATATAGAAGTGGAGATACAAGAATTCGAAGAGGGTGTTCACAAATCGACGTAATCTAATTAATTATAATGTCCCTTTAAGTTTCCAACTGTTCGACTCCATTGAACACCATACATTGTAGCCATTGGGTGGCGCCAAGTGTCATGACCAATCAAATCCAAAGCTTAATTTATTCATCTTTTCTGCATTAAAACATCAAAGTTAAGCATATATAATAAAATATTAATTAACTAAAATAATAAAGTAAAATATTACTTAATTAATAATGTTTATACCTGAGAAGTACAAAATCATATTAAAAACATGGGCAAATATTATATATTTTAAACATCAACAACACCTGTTTGAAATCAGTGTCCATCTCGCTGCTTCGACCCCAAACCAAGTCAATGTAA
>JAURVB010007721.1:0-10445 GCA_033002965.1 Piper betle
GTGTCAAAGATTTCTCTGGTTTCGTGCAAGAGCCGGATGTCGTGAGCTTGAACGTGGGGTACGTTCATACGCGTCCAAACCAAATCTCTAGCAAAGAATTGTGTAAAGACAAGGACGTTCATGGAGGAACACTTGCCGGCACTGACTTTGGTGGTAATACCTCCAACGGAGAAGACAAATCCGCCGAAAAAGAGGCACACAGTCGCAAAGGAGCTATTGACGAAGTTGAAGAAGTCACCACTTCAGAACAAATTGATATGGAATCAGATTGTTTTCTGGATGTGGGAAGCGATAGTCCCATATTTGAACAACAATCAAGCAGTACAAGAGACAAGCCTAATTTGATCAGGACCAAGTTTCTGTATCAGAAAAATTTCTTCCCAGCTTGTGAAGAGCCGGATTCTGATGACAATGAGTTCATTAATTACATTGAAGAGGAAGAGCAGAGCAGTAATGGGTCGACTTCAGAGGAAGAGTTGATGCTGTCGGAATGTGAGGCATTGACCAATTCTCATGGTGAGGAAACAGAGGCCCATGCCCATGATCGTCATATACGTAATGGGGAAGAAAGAGAGTCGATCGAATCGAGCAAACGCATTCCTGCTTTTGGCACTGCCGGTGACATAGATAATTCAACTTTATTATTGGAAGAACACGAGTCTGAGACAGATTCCAATACCAACCGAGAAAAAAGGGTGCTAGCGGAAGAAACCCAAAATATAGAAGATGCCCATCTACCTAGCCCATGCAAGTTAGGCCTCAATCTAGACGAGGAAATAATCGACCTCATGGAAGACCTGTCCGATTGTGAGAAGACCCACTTGGACTCGAACACCATAGGTGAGAGCAACTTGGAGTCTCTGTGGAAGCATCAAGATCTGGTGGGACAGCTAAAAATGGAGCTAGGGAAAGTGAGGATTGGGCTACCGACAATCTTTGAAGAATCAGAGAGCCCAAAACTAAAGGAGGACCCGATTCCATGGAAGTTTGGGGAGAAGTTCCTGCAAGAGGACCCCATGGATGAGCTGCAGAAGTTTTACAAGAGCTACAGGGAACGGATGAGGAAGTTTGACATCTTAAATTATCAGAAGATGTACACAATTGGTATGTGCTTCTCCATTTTATTTTATAAGTCCTAATTAGAAGCTAGAATTAATAAATTTTTATTGATCAATTGGATTTAGTTTTAGTAAGCTGGCTTGCTAAGAATGGTGGGTTTTATCATTTATGTATTTTGCATCATACTCCCGCTCTAGGAGTGCAAGGGTTACTATAATAATGTTATTGTGCATTGACGTAGATATTTCTTTTTTGAGGTTTTGTGGAAGCTAGAATCTTTATTTTAGAAAAACATAGGCCTCAATTCCAATAGGTCGACGACGTTCCTTTGGAAAGAGAAATTGGGTTCAGGAAGGTATGCATACCAGCTTTGAAAAAGAAGCTACATAAAGAGACCTTTTTGACCTCAGCAATTGAATTAGGAAGACCTGCACTGGTGATGGACAGATCCAAACCAGATGAACACGGCTAACCTCAATTAAATCGATTCGGAATGAGACTTCTAATTCACCGTTCGTATGAAAACCTCTTTCCATGTTTTAAGTTCATTTGAAGGCACGAACAAGGATAACCCTTGTTATCACTCCGTCCTACCGACTTTGATTTCCGATTACTCGGATTTGGATTCTTCCCATTGGATTCGTTTTAAGGGCATAGTAAAGTGGACACGGTCCCTGCGGATCTGTATATACTATACACACACACGTGTAACGTGTGGGCCATGTTTAACAAAATTTTTAAAATTTTATTAAAAAATAAAAATTTAAATATATAATATCAAAAAAATATAAACAATTTTCACTTTTAAGTAAAGTATGATAAACAAATATATAATAATTTTACGCTTTGATAACTTAGTAAAAAATTCTCTACATTTCTTAATTAAAAATTATTGTCAAAGTCAAAACTAAATATTTATATTATATACTGAATATAAATTATTTTGTACTAAAAATATTCAAACTTCTAAGCGGCCCTCACATTTTAATCACCAAAATTACATCCAAATGTTATGTAATCAACTAAAAGTTGTGCATTAAATTTTTATTATTTTTAGCATACAATATAATTTAATTTAATTAATAATATATGAAGAAATATAAAATAATTTTAAATGCAAATATTAGTAAATATTTAATTTTAAACACAATTTTTCCAATTTTAAAATTAAATATTAAATATTAATATATATAATTAGTTAAATAAACTTATTTAAAATAATTAAAAGTAAATATTGGTTAATATTAAATTTTGGCTGACTAGGAAACAAGAGTGAAGAATTCAAGTAGGAGAGGGAAGGAGAAGACAATGAAGACGAGTTTTGGGCAAATAGGAGATGAAAGCGAAGAATTTTGGGTAAGTAGGAGAGGAAGGAGAGGAAAGAGTGGAAAGAGAAGAAAAAGAGGAAGGAGAGGAAAGAGAGGATTTTATGGGGACAGAATTAACATTGTGGGAGGAGAAGGCCAAACTGTGATGAGAAAAAAATCATCGGGTTATAATATATAATAAAATACACAAGGCATACATCAAACCCAGACAACAACAAAGAAAAAATAATGTCATGCTGAGCACAAGCGTGTGTTGTAACTATCTATCTTTCTAGCAAGGCCGACTTAATACATAGGAATACAAAACCTATATATATAATGTGAAGAATATCAGCAATAAGTATTACTGGTATGAAAAATTACTAGTACAAACTAGCAAGTATTTCTGATGTCCATGTGGAAAGAATTAATATATAATCTCCATGGGAACATTCAAAAGACATCTACTCAGGAGTCATCAAGCTGTAGACTCAATAGTATCCCGAATTGAACTAGTGTTTTGTCACTCTTGGTTGATGCCTCTCTCAGCAATAATGAGTCACACTCTTGGGAAAAACACATATCGTAAGTCCTTTTAGAACTTCCATATAATGTCTGGCTAAGAGCACAAAGGCCGAGTGCTCTCAGGCAGATGCCTTCAGTACCCTCTGATACTATAAGTCTAGACATGTGTTATACACAATAGTACCTATATACTCCATGGGAACATTCAAAAGACATCTACTCAGGAGTCATCAAGCTGTAGACTCAATAGTATCCCGAATTGAACTAGTGTTTTGTCACTCTTGGTTGATGCCTCTCTCAGCAATAATGAGTCACACTCTTGGGAAAAAACACATATCGTAAGTCCTTTTAGAACTTCCATATAATGTCTGGCTAAGAGCACAAAGGCCGAGTGGTCTCAGGCAGATGCCTTCAGTACCCTCTGATACTATAAATCTAGACATGTGTTATACACAATAGTACCTATATACTCCATGTCTTTCCGAGTGTGAGGAATCTTAAGATACATAGATATCAAGATCCATCAAGAATAGAACAACCCATTCAATAATCCAAAACCCTTAGTGACCTACGTATGCGCCCGCTCATGGTATACGTAAGGTCAAATCCACATACTCCCGGTTCACTAAAAACTCGATGAAACTATATATAGGGCTAGAATGAAGATCATATAAGTAGGCCCGAATGCAACATAAGGTAGAGCTCTGTTTGGAAACAACACGAGAGATCTTATCATCGAGGGTTGTTAATCCTAAAAGTAAAATATGTATAAATGACTCGTGTTAAATGGGATTCAAAAACAACTATTTAATATGTCATACGATTTGAAAATCAAATTGCGATAGAGTAAAACGGTAAATTTGAGAAGAATCCTATCGGGCCTGCGGTCCAATCTTCAAGTGTGTCGACACATTTATGACAAGTTTAGACTCTGAAACCTACACCGAAACTTACAGTTAAGTAAAAGACTGACTACTCTGTATGATGCATGGTCTTGGTGTGTGTTCACATCAACTATAACAATATTCAAACATTCAACAACACCAACGAATCAACAAATAAATACTTGGCATTCAAGTCAAGCATGATAAGGAATAAATAATTGATAAACAAGTAATAAATAAATAAGTAAATTCATGAATAAATAGATAAAATAAAATAAAATAAAAATTTACATGAAAATAAATAGTACACTAATCATAAATAATAATAGTGACACAAATATACTATATAAGTGTGCAACTAAACACAAGTAATTAATAACATGTGAGTGAGCAAATAAATGGTTATTGATTAATTAATTAAATTACATAGGATAAATATGAATAAGAATAATATTAATAGGTAAATACATCATCAACAATAGTAATGATCCTATAATCATGCATCACGCACGACAAATAAATAAATAACAAGAAATGAACAATAATGAATCAATGAATAAATAAATAAATAAATAAAGATACTCAGAATATTAAATTATGTCGAATAATATGAATATGCATCTAAACTAATATAGAGACTTTCGAATTACCGAAAACAGTTGAAAAATGGACAAAAATGGGCCGAAAAATGCAATTGAGTCAACTCGACTAAATCTAGACTAAGTCAGGCTGAGTTAACGCGGTCGATGGTTAACTTCTTGTTGGGCTAGGTTGGACACAAACATGGACAGGTGGACACAGTTTGGACTCGATTGTGGACATGGTGGACATGGTGGACAAGAACAGTCTGGAGCGGGTAAACGGGCACGATAGGCGCCGCAGGTGTCCATTCCAGAAAATGATAGCGACGGGGACAAGGGTCGCCACCGGTATGGTTTGTCGAGAGGAGGTGATGGGGAAGATGTCAGGTGGTGGCCAACGAAGTCCGGCAAGCGGCTGACTGAAAAATGGCCAGAAAGTGGGGAAAACACCGCTGGGAGTGGCGATGTCGCTGACGGTGATCGTGGCCACGGAGAGGGTCGGGGCTGGTCTCAAAAGCTGGGTCTCGGAGAGGAGAGTCGATCTATATAGTTGGCCTCACTGGCACCGAAAAATGTCTTGAAAGCGGCAGCGACGGTGAAAGTCCTGCAAACAAAATGTCAATTCCCGGCCGTGACTACAGTTGTGTAGGTGCTGGTGGAGAGTATGGGGTCGATAATGCGCCACGAGTTGGTCACGATCGTAATGACCTGGCCCAAAGCGCAACATAATGAGCTAAGTTATCTCTTTAAAAGTGGTTAACCAAGTTAAAAATCTATAGTCCATTCTCACTTATAAATAGGATCTTAGCATAGTATGTATTATATGTGGGACTAAGTTGAGGGATCTTATAATCCACCCACATTAGAAAATTTTGTCCCTGAAATTCCTATACTTGGCCTATTGCTAGCCCTAGCCCACGACCTTCTTTGTCCTGTAACCGGTAGCTAAGCAACGTCCTTAGTCCGTCCACCATCTAACACGGAACTAGGAGGCTCTGATACCATTTATAATGACCCGACCCAAAGTGCAACATAATGGGCTAAGTCATCTCTTCAAAACTGGTTAACTAAGTTAAAGATCTATAGTCTATTCTCACTTATAAACAGGATCTTATTATAGTAGGTATTAGATGTGAAACTAAGTTGATAGATTTTACAATGATTGTGCCGGTCCGGTGGCCCGTGGGTGGTTGAGATCTCGCCGACGGTGGTCAAAAGTGGCGGCGGCACTAGGGGTAGAAAAAAACTCTAAAATTATGGGAGGAATCTCTTGAAAAATAATTGGGTGAAAGCTAGGGCTGATGTGACCAAACCAAATCTTGCCACGTGGCACAATGTGAATGCCCGATCTACTCGTGGGCCTAGTAGGGTCCACCTAGAGTATATACAATATATATGGTTAGAAAGTTCAGATCGACACCGATAAAAGTCAAAACTAACTTGAGGCCTAACAGTGACTCCATGGACATAAATTGAGGTAAGAAAACTAAATGAGCCTCTAAACTTTGAAGTCAATCGGATGAAAATAAGAGGCTCAAAACAAACTAGGCCCACAGGGGCAACCAAGTAGTCTAAGATCCCAAACTGGATACTAAACATTATAACGACTTACATCTAGTCTTAAAACCCTAAGCTAATGCAAGTAAGAACTCATATACATCGAGTATATGCTAATAACTCATGTTTTCCTCTAGCATAACTGAAACTATTATCTGTATATCGGGCATACAAGCTATAATATACTTATACAACCATCTGCGCCCAATACTTATGGTCTGAAAGTTGAACTGACTCGAATTGACTTGAGACTGATCTAAACCGGATAAAACTAAGCTACAAGGGGATAAAACCCTAACCCAAAGCTAGGGCTTTACAACACTTATTTATAGATAAATATATAAAGTTGATGAACATGACATCTACCAAGCAATACATGAACAATTGATAAGTATGACATTTATGTATAAGATAAGTATGTAAAATATAAAAAATTGATAAACATTGACATTCATAAGATGATATCATTAAAAATTAATGAATATGATTAAATTTACTTATTAGATAAGCATAAAAAGTTTATAAACATAACATATATCATATAATACATGAAAATTTTGATAAATATGACATTCATATATAAAATAAACTTGTAGAATTACAAAAATTAATAAACATGACTATGTTAACTGATACAATAAGCATGAAAAGTTGATACATACTCATGATATCAACATATAATAAACATTCAACGTCTTAAAAGTAATAAACATGACAATGTCAACTTTTAAGATAAGCATACAAAATTGAAAAGCATGCATCCTAAATTGATAAGACGGGCTCCATTTATAATTATTTGATTATTACTCATTTTTAAATATTATTTATCATAAACTTTTATTAAAATTTTATAAGTGTCACATTTTACATAGGTAATTACTTAGTATTATATACTAAGCCTATTTCAGTCTGCAGCTCTCATATAACCCGTGTCATGGGCTGTTTTCTAGGAATCTCAACCCACTTTTTGGTGGTGGGATGTCATTAGTTAGTTCCATCTGCATCTTATTTAAGTCCAGAGGGCAAGATGTGGCATCCTATGCGGTCTATGACATTAGAGATGAACAATAATTATATAAATAGGCCTCTTTAAATAATGAAATAAATTATAACAATCTCAGCTTACAGATAGATTAAATTTGAGTCTAATAATTAAATGAGGATATAGATTATAATAATTTCATTTCATTTTATTTTTTGGTTTTATTTTGATTGGTCGAGTTTCTTATTTTTTTTATTATAATGCAATTTTAAATTCTTCTCTTAATAATGTACATGTAGTATATATATATATATATATATATATATATAGGGGTGCTAAACGAGCGAGCGAGCCGAGTTCAACTTGTGTTCGAACTCGACTCGAACTAGTTCGAAATTCGTTTGAACCCGGCTCGAGATCGAAAGAGTAAATAACATAGTGCTCGAGATCGAACCCGAACACCTCCATGGTATTTGTATTTGACTCAAGTTTGAATGTACTTACACTGTTAGTTCTGACGAGCTCGAAATCAGCTCATCTGGACCTTGTTATTGACTCGATTAATAGTCAATGAATAGCGTGGATTAAACCAACACTTCCAAGTCTATCAATTTGAAACTTACCTCTAGCTATCCCACTACCTTGTTATTATATATACCACCTTAGCCTAGTCAAATAATGTTTCTTTCTCAAATTTTAATCTAGATCGTTCAATTACAAGGACGACCTAAATTTGATAAAAAAATAAGAAATAAAAAAAAATAAAATACCCCTCACCACGATCTTCATTTAGTACATAGTTAATAATATTTATTTATGATTTTATATGTATTTTGAGTAAACAAGTGATATTATATATATTATTATATTATTTTATCAAGTCGAGTTTGAGTTGAACTACAAGTTAATTTCGAGTAGATTTCAAGTTATAACCGAATTGAGTCGAGTCGAACACTGCTTTGTTCAAACTCGACTCGTAAAATTTGAATTCGAGTCGTGTTCGAGTTCGAGTATTTAAATGTCGAATTTTGAGTCGAGCCGAATGCCAAATAATTAAAAGAGAAGATTTGACGAGGGAAAAGGAGAATATTTTGCAATGGCCAATAGTTTATGTTTGGCTTACTAGTTTCAAAACAAAAGTTCACTCTTCAGATATTTAGTATCTCTGGCGACATGTAAACCTATATATGATAATATCTACCAACCTTTGCTTCTTTGTTCAAAGTTTGATGTGTAAAACTGACAAAAAATGTATGGAATTGAACAGGCTTTCTGAACCTAAAAGACCAACTACCAAGGATATTCGCCAGGAGAAACACCATCCCATCCCTCCTTCTCCCCTACAACTTCCGACTGTGTGGGCCCAAGAAATCCGACCAACACCCACTCAGTCACCTGGCCATGGAGCTTCACAACGACCTAGAGACAGTCTACGTCGGACAAACCTGCCTCTCTTGGGAGTTCCTCCAATGGCAGTACGCCAAGGCCATGGCCATGTCAGATTCCCGCCCACATAAGCACAGGCCATTCAACACCTTCGTCGCCGAGCTCCAGCAGTTCCAGGTCTTGATTCAGAGGTTTTTAGAGAACGAGGCGTTTCAAGGTCCTCGCGTTCACAACTATGTCAAAACCCGATGTGTTCTTCGTAGTCTTATACAAGTCCCTTCGCTAGGAGGTATCACATCAATTGATCACAGTTTAATGTATAAATCAGTTCAAACTTCAAATCATTGGTGTTGGGCTTATCATCTTTCATATTGCAGAGGACCCAAAAGACAGAAAGGAGGCGAGGATGAGGAGATTGAGAGGGAAGGAGGAAGGGGTGACTAGTGCAATGGTGGTGAAGATGATTGAAGACTCCATGAGGGTTTTCTGGGATTTTGTTCATGCAGACAAGGAAGAAGTGGCAAAAGGAATGTGCTTTGACGAGTTTGTCAGCAATCCTTCTGATCATACTTCAAAGCTTATTCTGGAAGTTCAAATGGAATTGAACAAGGTGGGCTAGTTAATATCTATCAAATGCATAACAAGATGTTTATAAATTGTTGAAAATTGAAATCTTATATTTCATGGTTTGTGATCCAGAAAGAGGAAGCTCAAGTATTTGAACAAAGCTAATCAGTGCTTAGTGAAGTGGTTAAAGAAGCAACGGGGAGAAGGACGGGAGAGTCAGGAAGCTTTCATGGCACAGGTTGAGATGAGATTGGTGTCAAGAGTGTTGATGATATCAAAACCATCAATAGATCAGCTCATGTGGTGTCAAAAGAAATTGAACAGAATTAGCATCTCTGGTCGAAGAGTTCATCGGGAACAATCATTTTTACTCTTTCCATGTTGATCTTGTTTGATGAAAATTTTGTTCCTACTTTCACTCATAGTTTTAAAACTGTTTTTTGACATCAAGAGTGTTGATGATATCAAAACCAACAATAGATCTATTCATGTGGTGTCAAAAGAAATTGAACAGAATTGGCATCTCTGGTTGAAGAATTCATCGGGAACAATAGTTTTTACTCTTTCCATGTTGATCTTGTTTCATGAAAATTTTGTTCCTCACAGTAATAAAACTGTTTTTTGACATCAAGAGTGTTGATATCAAAACCAACAATAGATCTGCTCATGTGGTGTCAAAAGAAATTGAACAGAATTAGCATCTCTGGTCGAAGAGTTCATCGGGAACAATCATTTTTACTCTTTCCATGTTGACCTTGTCTCATGAAAATTTTGTTCCTGCTTTCACTCGTAGCTTTAATCCTGTTTTTTGACACAAAAAATTCTCCGCCTCTACTCTATAATTTATGCTCACTGATTTTACAATTGATTTTTCCAGTCAAGTTATAAAATTTACCAAAACATATTATTTTTTTATATTAGCTAAATCAATATTTTTATGTAATATTAATCATATATTTACCATTTTTTAAGTGTCAAAAAATCAGTATATATTAATTTATTATAACTATTTATTTATATAATTAAAATTTTAATATAAATGAGTCCAAATCGGAGGGAGTTAACTCCCGGTTGACGTAACTCCATGACACACCGAGTTGGGTCTGAGCTTCGAATTTTTAAACCATGCTTTCACTTGCACAAGTTTTTGATCTTTTATAAGCTGAATGAATTTTATTGATCACGTTATGTGATCAGGCACGGTTTGCCATCCGTGATGTGATCCTGATGTAGTAACTAGATAGCGAGGATAACAGAACAATGACAAGGCTATTGTATACGTACGGTATGTATAAAGGAATAAGTTCATAATATGATGTAATTTTTTTAAACTGTTTTTTAATAAAGAGGTTTGATAAGATAAATGCCGAATCCACTCTGCTCTCTAAGTTCTATTTATTTTTTCTTCAAAGTAAGTTCTATTTCTTTTATTAATTTTTTCTGCTTCCATATTTTATGAATTGTGATTTCAAAGTTGTCATGGCTAAATACTTGTAAAGTTTTTGCGCACGAGCCTTTATTTGTGTTGGGTTTCTTTTATTTTAAGAAATAAACCTAACAAAATCCTAATAAGTTCAAATTAGATATTATGTATATT
>JAURVB010007723.1:0-18369 GCA_033002965.1 Piper betle
ATTGTGCATTGCTACCAGGTCAGCTCTGATACCATTTGTAACGACCCAGCCCAAAGTGGGACGTAATGGGCTAAGTCATTTCTTTAAAATGGGTACCCCGGAAGTTAAAGATCTATAGTCCATTCCCACTTATAAACAGGATCTTCTCCCAGTAGGTATTGATGTGGGACTAAGTTGAGGGATCTCACAATCCACCCACCTTAGGAAATTTCGTCCCCGAAATGCCTATTCTTGGCCCATTGCTAGCCCCAGCCCACGTCCTTTCTGGCCCGTGACCAGCAGCGTAGCCAACGTTTCTAGTCTTGGCCCGTTGCTAACCCTAGCCCACGACCTTTTTTTGGCCCGTGACCGGGAACATAGCCAACGTCCCTAGTCCATCCCACCATCTAATACGGAACCAGGTCGGCTCTGATACCATTTGTAACGACCCAGCCCAAAGTGGGACGTAATGAGCTAAGTCATTTCTTTAAAATGGGTACCCCGGAAGTTAAAGATCTATAGTCCATTCTCACTTATAAATAGGATCTTCTCCCAGTAGGTATTAAATGTGGGACTAAGTTGAGGGATCTCACAATCCACCCACCTTAGGAAATTTTGTCCCCGAAATGCCTATTCTTGGCCCATTGCTAGCCCCAGCCCACGTCCTTTCTGGCCCGTGACCAGCAGCCTAGCCAACGTTTCTAGTCTTGGCCCGTTGCTAACCCCAGCCCACGACCTTTTTTGGCCCGTGACTGGCAACTTAGCCAACGTCCCTAGTCCATCCCACCATCTAACACGGAACCTGGTCCGCTCTGATACCATTTGTAACGACCCAGCCCAAAGTGCAATGTAATGGGCTAAGTCATTTCTTTAAAATGGGTACCCCGGAAGTTAAAGATCTATAGTCCATTCCCACTTATAAACAAGATCTTCTCCCAGTAGCTATTAAATGTGGGACTAAGTTGAGGGATCTCACAATCCACCCACCTTAGGAGAATTTCGTCCCCGAAATGCCTATTCTTCGGCCCGTTTGCTAGCCCCAGCCCACGTCACTTTCTGGCCCGTGACCGGCCCAGCCTAGCCAACGTTTCTAGTCTTGGCCCGTTGCTAGCCCCAGCCCACGACCTTCTGGCCCGTGACCGGCAGCCTAGCCAACGTCCGTAGTCCATCCCACCATCCAACACAGAAACCAGGTCGGCTCTGATACCATTTGTAACGACCCAGCCCAAAGTGCAACATAACGGGCACAAGTCATTTCTTTAAAATGGGTACCCCGAAGGTTAAAGATCTCATAGTCCATTCCCACTCATAAACAAGATCTTTTCCCAGTAGGTATTAGATGTGGGACTAAGTTGAGGGATCTCACAATTACTTCATGCATCGTCATTTGAAAATAAGTTCTTTGAGTTAGAAATGCTAGACTTATTTGCCTTCATATTATTCATGTAACCTTGTAAGTAACACCAAGTCCGGTTAGGACTGGTTGTTATAGGGTTGGTTTTTGTTAAATTTTTTAGTATCGACCTAGCCAGGCAAGTGCCCACAATATCGTGAAAAATGATGGGTCGTTACAGGTGGTATCAGAGCACAAGTTTCCCACAAACTTCACATTTTATAACTCAAGTACCTTGTTGAAAAGTCCAACTATTAACTTTTTCCATTGTGTGCGTTATCATCAACAAGTGTATTCGCCATTAAACCTGAAGTCATAACTGGGAAAAAAATAGAAATGAACCACAAATGAACCATGATTGTTATGTTTCAGATGGCAGGCACCCGTAGATAGTCAAGCTGATCTGCGCAATCTAATCCAAACAAGAGAGAATGTGTTGGCCTCAGATCCCACTGGCCATATAGAGGACTAGTCGCAGGCTTCAAAATAACACAAATCCTATGGTTCAGAACATTGTTCAGCGGTTACCGGGAGTGGTAGCGAGAGAATGGAGCCTCAAACTCAGCCAGCGGGTCCCAAATCACCTCGGATGGTAGGATCAGGGAAGTGCCCATGGGCGGGCAGGGTTAGCTGACCCAGGCGAGCAAGGGGAGCATCCAAACCCAGTGCCACGTAGTAGTCCACCAAGGGAGCGGCTAGCAGTTGATGATAGTGACCGCCACACCGTGGAAAAATTTAGAAAGAATAAAGCTGAATTGAAATTACCAAAAAAAAAATGTTTAGATCTTTGTCTATGCCCGACCGCCATCAAGTGAGAGATGGCAACATGCATGCTTCAAGGGGGAAGCGTCTATTGTGAAATCCATGGAGAAAACCACTTTCCATCGACATGAGATTTCCATCGCGTGGGCGGAATTTTTTGGCAACCTTCAACGGATCAATATTTTCCAGAGCCCATTGGTCCAGAAGAAAGCAGTGGCATCTGCCAATCCAGTTTGAAGCAGGAGGATTCGGTCTGGGAATATGTGTGTCTCGTGATGAACTTCCAGGGTTGCCTCCTAAGTGGTGCAGTGGAATTTGCCATTGACCTAGCACCTGGAGTGACACCACTTCTAAAGCACCAGTCTTGACACTGCCAAATGGTAATGGTGGATTCATAGTCTTGAGCGATGCATCATTGTTGGGTTTATGGATGCATCCTTATGCAAGAAGGTAGGTGGTGGCCTATGCCTCTCGTCAATTGAAGATTCATGAGCAAGATTATGCAACCCATGACTTGAACTGGCAGCAGTAGTTTTTGCCCTCAAGATTTGGAGACACCATTTGTATGGAGCCCAGCTCGAAGTCTTCACTGACCACCAGAGTTTGAGTACATATTCACCCAGAATGACCTTAACCTTTGACAGAGGCAGTGGATAGAATATTTGAAGGACTTACGACTTCAAATCTTATACCAACGCAGGTGGTGAACGGTTAATAAACGGACTTCACTCTTTTTATTTTTCTTGTGTTATAAATGTGGCTATGGGAAACGGTCCAAGACTGTGGGATAATTACTTCATGGATTGTCATTTGAAAATAAGTTTTTTTGTGCTAGAAATGCTAGATTTATTTGCTTTCTTATTATTCATGTAACCTTTCAAGTTACACCCGGTCCGGTTAGGACTGGTTGTTATAGGGTTGGTTTTTGTTAGATTTTTGAGTAACACTTGGCCAGCAAGGCCCACAATATCGTGAAAAAATGGCGGGTCGTTACAGTTTGGATGGTGGACAACGTTGTGGGGGATTCCAGGCATCCATAGCCCAGTTCGCCGGCAAGGATTCATGCCGTGCATGCTCACAGCGCTTGGCTAGGATGTTGGGATGTCGTGCGGGGAGAAGGGAAGAGTTCCCGGCAGTGCTGCTGGCCGAACGAAGGTCGCCTTGCATCCTCGGCAGTGCTATTGGCCAGGAGTCGGGTGCCATGGGGCAGGACATGCTCACCTTGGATAGATGCTGTAAATCACAAATCTTAGGCCTCAATTTTGGTTGTTGGAGAAGATTGAAGTTGATGGAGAACGTGAATCTGGGTTTGGGTGCCAAGATAAGGCTGGAGAAGAAGGACGAACCTGTTTTTCGAGAAGAGAAGAATGACGACAGGAAGAAGAAGAAGAAGATAAAGAAGAAGAAAAAGGGTGGTAAACTTGTAAATATGGGTTGACTCGATACCGACTCTAGTTAAAAAGAATAATACAAACGCGTAATAAATCTAAAAATAATCTATTTTAATGGGTTATGGGTAATCTACTAAACTAATTAATTATTGGATGGAATTGACATGGACAGTAAGTAACAAAAATATGGTAATGATGAACGGTCGATAATTAATCGGTGTAATTCAAGCGATTAAATTGAATCGGCGGGTTATAAGTAATTAATAAAATAAAGATGTTACGCTTACCATATTAAATTTGATATTAGGTAAATAAAGTGATTATTTTAATAACGAGGTCAATAATGTAGAAAATGGGTTATTAAATTATAATCGTGTAAAAATCACAAGCGTCGAAACTAAATAGCATAATGAAAATAAATAAAGTTCGAAACTTTATTGAGCTGAATAATTTAAACAATTGTATTAATAATATAATTGAATTAGAATAATACAAATTATTTTAAATAATTTAATCAAACAACTTACTTAATTAAATTGCTATGAATAATGATAGCGAGTAAAAATTATAACCGTAAACTAAATCATCAAGATCGTGGTTAAGTAATTAAGAACTGAAAGAGAAATATACTAATCATAGTAATTAAATAATTGTCTATCAGTTAATAATTATTTTATCAATTGTTAAGTATTAATTATGATTTAGATAATTAATTTAAAATGTAAAGTAGAACTTAATGATTATGTCATAAGAATAATTAATTATCTCAATAGATTTGTTGACAATTTAATATTTAATATTTTTGAAAATGATATATATATTAGAAATTTAGTTGCATGCATTTCTACTCGAATAAAATTATAATTATGTATGATTTTATGTTCTCATTCATATTAGGATCGTTGGTCACAACTGAGAGTTCACTTACAAACTATCAAAGTCCGTATAATCATTTAAAATGTTGTATTTTCCCCTATGGCAGCCTTGGTCGATTGATGCCAGATTTGACCACCACGCACCATGTGCAACTGGGGTCAAAGAATTGACTCAGTCCGACAGGGCCGCACTTTAAAACTACTATGTGGGAGTCTTGGTCGACTTTTGACCACCATGCGCTGGAACGCAACCGGGGTAGACTCAATTCGGCAGGGCAGCACCCCTTGAAAGATTGAATACCTGCCCTCAGGCCGAAAGGGGTGACAAGGTGCACTGGTGCAAGTAGGCTCATTATGCACTTGTGATACCAAGAGCGTGAGTCAATGGCAAATATTAATAACTACAGGCCGTGGGCCACGTAGCGTGTGTGCGTATAAATGGGATGGTAACTAGATGGGGTGGCCACCCCTACCAGCATAATTGAGCTCGGCATAAGCTCATAATTACTAAAAGAGTTGTGAAATGATAGTAGGGAATTATATTGACTTATGTATTTAATTATGTGGCTTAGTGTTTTTATCACTAACGGAGAATTGCCACCGCAGGTGAGGAGCTTTGGATTGAGGAATAAAAGTGCCCCAGGTTTGGTGAATTGATAATAAAATTGGACTTCCTTATTATTCACTTGTATCATAATTGTGGCTATGCGAAATCAGTCCGAGACTTTGGGACGGTTATTTTATATTTTAAAGAGCATGCTTTATTTTTATGATTTATATGATTAAATATTGCCAGACTTGATTGCTATATTAATATTCATGTTCTGGAATATTATCGTTACATCTATTACATATTTTTAAGGTAACGCCGGGCAGTTCAGGCTGGTCGTTACAATGATAGACAGGGTACTCTTTGAAATTACCTTGCTACCCTTGGAAGGTTTGAGTCTGCTCGGGGTACCTCTGCACATACTACCCCCGACTGCATACACCAACAGTCCACCACCTCTCCTCTGTCTCTATGACTGTGGGCCCCACTGATCTTGTGCCCTGTTCTTCTACCCCTTATTGCGAGATGGTTTGTTGCCCTTCATCTGATGATGTGACTAATGGGCATGCTCGTACACTAATGCCCTCATGATTGCCTCTGCAAGAGTTGCATAGGAAAATATCGCCATAACCGCTCACAAACTAAATCGCAATCCCACTACAAACTGGGTAGCCCACTCCTTCTCTGACTACAAGCTACTCAGGGCAAACCTCTCTACCATTAGGAACCTGGTGTAAAACCCTGACTCACCCATGACTTGAGTTAGGGTTTTATAGTCTTAACCAGCTAGTTCGACCATTATTTTCATTAGGGTCAATTTCAGAACATATGTACCGAGCCGAGTGCTGGTCTTGTATTATGAACCATGAAAGTCATGTGTGTCCAAGTATATAATGATAACATCAGTAAAATAGCAGCATAATGAGTTATTAGAATATAAAAGAGTACGAAAGATTTTTTTAATTTAATTTAATTAGATTGAAGAATTATTTTTAAGCTGAATAACACATTAGGGCCGTTACAAGTAGTTTGGATGGGTTATTAGTTATAGAGCATGTCATTATAATCTTGTAATGTGCATCATGTTTTATAGGATTTTTCCTTATTTTTTGGATTTTTTTTTATAATTATTACGAATTAGTATTATTTTTCTTCAATCGGAGTCGGTCAAGTTTTAATTACGAGACGACCACTCACTTTTTCCCGACCACTCATTTTTCTCCCTGACCACTCATTTTTCTCTCCAAGCCCCATTTGACTCCCTGGTGACTCATTTTCTTCCTCCGACACCTTACGAGATGACTCTTGACCTTCTTCCTGACCACACGTCCCACCACCCCCCCCCCCGCCGCCTATTTATTTCAAACCGCCGATTTCGTCACCATCCAGCCGCCACCAACCTCCTCACCCAACTCCCTTCTCCTTTTTCTCCTCTTCCCTCTCCCTCATGATCCTCACTCGAGCCGGCCATAACATTGTCGCCATCTCCGCGTGACTGATGATTCGGTATAGAATGTTATACGAATTTATTTGATAAAGAATTTTGTTATGATTTTATTGTGATGCAAATGGTGTGATTGTAAATTGGTGTTGGTTTAAATTTAAATGCATGTTAACTAATGATAATAATGAATTAGAATTCAAATTTAAATGCATTTAAATAGATGTTGTCTTGTATAGATTGATGAGGAGTATAACATTCATGCATTATACTGGGCGTTAGTACGTAGTCTTTATGTAGTACAGAGTAAAGCTCGCCACCTAGGTGCACTCGGAGCTTTTACCAGGTCTATTTAGGACTCGTTTCCGTTTTTACACTCTATTCTATTGTGTATTATTTTATTACTTGCAAGACAAGTTAAGTGGTGTTTTATCGGAATCCACTTAACCCAAGCCATTTAATCAACCAGTTTTTGAATTAGTAACACTCGAGGATGAGATCCCTTGAGTTTGTTTTCGAAACCAAGATCCACCACAAGTTGCCTTTGGGCCTATTATATAAATCCCTTGCCAGACTTATATATAGTTTTATCGAGTTTTCAGTGAGACGAGAAATGGGAAAACCAACTCACATGTACCTGGAGCGGGTGCACATGCCAATCAAAGCGGGCTCTGGATTAGTCAACTTGTGTTTTGAGTTCCTCACACCCAGAGAAACGTGGAGGTTTACTGGTATTGTTTAGTACAACACATGTCCGGACTTGTGGTTCAATGGGTACTATAGGCGACCGCTTGAGAGTACCTAGTCATCATGCTCAAGGCCAAGAGAATTATGGAGGAAAGGAGAGGGCCTGGGATATACTATTTGTCCTGAGGGACCAGAAAATGAAATGAGAAATGTCGAGAGGGGCATCAGTAGCAGCAGTACCGTTAGTTCTAGATGCTACGAGGTCTGCAGCTTAGTGGCTCCTCAATAGGTACCCTTCAAAGAGTTCACAAGCAGTATATTAATGTTTTTCTATATGTGAGTTTGCTCTCATAGCTAGTTTGATATTAGTTATATTTTTAGACTGCGTGAAACTCATTATCGATCCGTTTTTATAATATATGTAGGGGATGATAATGAGTAGGATGAGCTAGCCTGGACGAAGGGGTAGTGGATCGCCTCTTGCATAACACTTGTCAGATGATAGCATGTTTAAAACTTTGAGGATGATGTAATGAAATGGAATACATGATGATGTGGTGAGATATGATGTATGCTGCAGTAGAAAGATTGCTAACGATGACATTTTAATAAATATGTTTACACATTGAATAAGTACAACAAGTAAGTCAAGACCCAGAAGCTGTCTAGGCAGTGGAACTCCAACGGAAATCCCTGAAGCTGGATCTCATACAACCCTACAGCCGGTGGCGCTCGTGGTGCCTGCTCTAGCTCAGAGGCCTCCGCAAGTGTCTCTTCACTTGTTGGCCTCTTCTCTAGTCTGGCCATCTCCCGAACTGTAACGAACAGCTAGGTGATCTCCTCACGGGACCACGTTGATCCTCCATGGTTTGTATCTGCTCTTCGCCCTTAGGGCCTGCTACCCTAACACAGAACCCTAATCAGCTCGTCTGGTGATCCGCCATCGGCTCCTGCCCTAGCGATGCGGATGGCCTGTTGGGGAAGGCAGGAGGCACAGCAGTGGTCAACCTGGCATCCTCCCACTGCGTGCTAAGACTATATAACCACTAACACTAACCACAAAATAACTGACATAGTTGGCTTGCAAACAGGGGCTCGGAAGTGAAAAGACTGTGAAAAAAAGGACGCGGATGCGGTTCGGAAAGGACCGAACGTGTTATATCCAATACCCGGTTAATTCTACCCAGTTAATTATTATATTTCATTATTTACCCTGTTACCCAGTTAAATGAAATATGGGTGTTTTAACATACCCTAGCCGTCATTTTATTTTATTTTATGAAGGACGAACTCCACCCTAGCCTTCATTCACATTTTCTTCTCCTCTTCCTTACCGGCGTGTCCTCTTCCCTTGCTTAGGTATTCTTCCTATCTCCCTTTCTCAATTTTCTTGCATGCATATTTCAATTTGATAATAAGCTTTATACTTGTGAGGATTAAAGTTTAAAATCAACAAGAAAGAAACTAAACACAACTATTGGCCGAACGAGTCCACTGTTTCGGCAAGATGGGCAAGCACAGGCCGAAAGATGATCCTACTCTCTTCGTCGATTAGTGTTGGGTCAATCTCACGTGTGTGGATGCCGGCCTGGGGTGGTAAATGGCCAAAAACAGAGGACGGTGGCATAAATAGAGGTGACGGGGATGGGTGTAGAAATCTGGCCGTCCTGGGTAGCGACAAGCTCCAATCTGGCTGGGGAAGGTTGATAGGGGGTCGAGGGTGTCAAGGTGACCACCCAATTGAGACGGCCACGCTCGCCGAGGGTGGAATCGAGGACGCGAGCTCGCCACTAGCCAGAAGATGTAGGCGTCGTCGCGGCTGGAAGGCAGCTGGAGTTGGCCGGGGTGACACCGCAACAGCATGGCAGGCCTGGGCGGCAATGATTGATGGCAGCCATAGACGATCACCGGCGGCAGCCACTGCCAGGAACAGGGGATCGCGCCGGGGAAGAAGAAGAAGAAGAAGAAGAAAATTACCTTGGCTGGCAAACTTGTCAATAATGCTTGACTCTGTCACAGCTCGAGTTAAATAATAATACCAACTCGTAAATAACACCTGACTCGATACCGACTCGAGTTAAAAATAGTATGAACACGTAGTAAATCTTTAAAATAATTATTTTATTGGGATATGGATTAAGGTTACGAAACTAATTAATTATTGTACGAAATTGCCACGAGTAATAAAAAACGGTAATGATAAAAGGTCAATAATTAATCAACACAAGAAGCGATTAAATTAAATTAGACGCATTGTAAGTAATTAATAAAATAAAGATTTTACCTTTAATATATTAAATTTAATATTAGGTAAATAAAGTGATTATTTTAATAACAAGTCAGTAATGTAGAAAATAGGTTATTAAACTATAGTTGGGTAGAAATCACTCATGTCGAACCTAAATAGCATAATGGAAATAAATAAAGTTCGAAACTTTATAGGGTTAGAGGAAGCTACATGGCAAATTGAACAACAAATGGCAAAGAAATACCCCTAGCCTGTTTGTGGCATAAGAGTTTTATATTTGGAGTAGCATGAACTGATCCCGAAGAAATAAATAAAGTTAATCATGATTGTTCTGTTGCCCGTTATAATATTTTGGGGACGAAATATTTCTATGTTGGGTAGATTATAAAGACCGTGGGAAAAATGGACGCGGACGCGGTCTGGAAAGGACCAAATGTGTTATTTTCTTTACCCGGTTAATTCTAACCTATTTTATTATTTACCCAGTTACTCGGTTAAGTGAAATACAGTGTTTTTACATACCCTAGCTGTCATTTCATTTTATTTTATGAAGGACGTCCCGCACCCTAGCCTTCAATCACATTTTCTTCTCCTCTTCCCTTGTCAGAGCGAGCATCCTCCTTGTTTTGAGTATTTTCCCTATCTTCTTTTCTTTTGTTTCTTCCATTGGCAAGCACGTAGAGTTCATGGTTAGATATCACTGTTCATTTATTTGTTGTTGTTGGTGGATATCATGATCTGTTTAATAATAGTAGATTTTAATGGTGTAAATTTTTATAAAAATTACATTAATTTTAATTGATAATCATGAGAATTAAGGTTTTAAATCAATAAGAAATAAATTAATTTTTACACGACTAAGATCCATGGCTGACGAGTTCCCCCATTTGGCAAGATGGGCAAGCACAAGCAAAGCTTCGCTGGAATCGGTGGCGACGGTCGTTCCGACGTCGAAAGATGATCCTACTCTCTTCGTCGATCAGGTGTATGCTCGATCTCACATCACGTGTGTGGATGCCGGCCAGGGGTCGTAAATGGCCAAAAACATAGGACAACTACAAAAATAGAGTCGACAGCGGTGGGTGAAGAAATCCGGCCATTGTGGGTGGCGATGTGTTCTAATCTGGCCAGAAAAGGTCGATAGGGCGTAGAGGGTCCAGACAACCACCCAATTGAGGCGGCAACGTTCGCCGGCAGTGGAATCAGCGACGTGAATGCGTCGCTGGTGTGACGGTGCAGGCGTCGCATCGGCTGGAAGGCGGCCGGAGTTGGTCGGGGCAACACCGCAACGGCATGGCAGGGCTGGGCAGCAACGATTGATGGCCGCCAGAAATTATCTGCCGCTTGCAGCTGGAGGGCAGTTGTAGTTGGGAACAGAGGATGGCGCTGGGAAGAAGAAGAAGAAGAAAATTCCCTTGGGTGGCAAACTTGTAAATAATGCTTGACTCGACACAACTCGAGTTAAATAAAAATACCAACTCGTAATAAATCTTTAAAAATTATCATTTTAATGGGTTATTAAACTATTGTCGCGTAACAATCACAAATGTCAAACCTAAATAGTATAATGAAAATAAATAAAGTTAGAAACTTTACTGTGTCGAATAATTTAAAATAATTGTACTAAAAATATTTATGAATTAAAATAACAAAAATTATTCTAAATAATTTAATCGAATGACTTAATTAATTAAATTGCTATAAATAATATTAGTCATTAAAAAATTACAACTGTAAATTAAATCATCAATCCACGAGAAGGGGTACCAATTCTTGACTGTCACACGATTGAGTTGTTGATAGTCACATGCACAACCGAAGTGATCCATCTTTCTTCTTCACAAAAAGAATAGGGGCTCCCTATGGTGAAGTACTTGGTCGGATGAAACCTACCTGCAACAACTCCACTAGTTAACTCTTCAACTCCTGGAGTTCTGCTGGAGCCATGCAGTATGGTGCTTTAGGAATGGGTGTTGTTGCAGGTGCTAAGTCAATGGCGAACTCCACTACCCGCTTAGAGGTAACCCTGGAAGTTCTTCTGGAAATGCATCGGGAAACTATGCTACCACAGAAAGTATGGACAACACTTTGGGTTTGGACTTAGTCTCAACCAAGTTAGCCAAAAGCTTTACAACCCTCACCTGATGGCGGTGGGGCACAAACAGAGCCCTAAACGCTTTTTCGGTAATGTCTATCCACCTCTCTACCTTTATTGGAACGGTCCTTCCAATAAATACCTTAGCTCCATTCTTTCTAAACTCTTCCATCCCAGGTTTGGATGCTCCCTCGCTTGCTCGGGTCTGCTAACCCTGCCCGCCCCGCTGCTGAGTTTGAGGCTTCATTCCCTGCTACCACTCCTGGTAACCGCTGAACTATATTTTGAACCACAAAATTTATATTTCTGAATCCTGTGCCAGTCCCTGTATGGCCGTCAAGATTTGAACCAATACATTCTTTGTGTTGGAATTTGACTGACTAGATTGATTCGACTGTCTACGAGTGCCTGCCATCTGAAACATCAAAAATTTTTCCCATCATGGTTCATTAATATGTTCTATTTCAGTTATGACTTAGATTTATTAGAGAATGAATTTGGTAATTAATAACACCAAACATTGGGAAAAGATAAGTACTGGACTTTTTAACAAGGTACTTGAGTCCTAAAGTGTGAGCTAGTGGGATACCGTGCTCTAATGCCACTTGTAACGACACAGCCCAAAGTGCAACGTAATGGGCCTAAGTCATTTTTTTAAAATGGTTACCCAAGTTAAAAATATATAGTCCATTCTCACTTATAAACAGGATATTCTCCCATTAGGTATTAGATGTGGGATTAAGTTGAGGGGTCTTACAACTACGTTAGTGTTCAAATAAATTTGATCACTGGTCTGAATAACTACAGGTAAAAAACAAGTAGGCAAATGAGTACTCCATTACCCATGGAGACTTAAGAAACTTTAGAATTGGCTCACATTTTGGGCGGTAAGCAAACATACTTAAAGAAGTGTTGGCGCGCATGCACGACTAATATTCATATTCATATGTACAAACACTTATGCCCTCACATCCTTTATATTACACCCACCATGGTACTTGATGTGGTAAAAATAACAGATTAAGTTAGTTGCCACAAATTCCAAAAATGTGCTGCATTACACAATACCATCATAATCCACACTACCTTAGGGTTTGAAGGGAGTACTACTGTGGTCCATACATATCTCCATACCGCTCACTCTCTTATTTGTGAAATTCTATAAAAATATGCATACATATATAATAGGTTTAGGGAAGATGCTTGTACTATGTATTTATGAGATTCAGTTTGAAAACGAACAAGGGATTTTATCCTCGTAGTTCTATTTAAAATGAGTAGAAAACACGATTAAAAGGCCTAACGTTGAAGGGATTGAGAAAATGCCGCCAATACCATCCTACATCTAAAACACGAATAAACTCAACATGTAGGGAATCAGAGGAAAGATCAAGAGGCGAGTCCTACAGACCTAGGTGAGCAGAGCGTCTGAAATTCTAGTTGGTGACCCGCTCACGTAGCACGGAGATGGAATGGAATAAGAATCGGGTCACGTTAGCATGCAAAATGAGGCAAAGCCTTCACACAAGCTGAACATTTAACATCACTTAATTATCTTAATCAGGTTGTAAGTGAAATGTTAAACCTTATTAGCTAACTTAATTAGGGTTTTGGTTTCATGTTCACTTAGTGAGTTTTAATTAAGTCTTAGGGTTTTTAATCAAATGGCTTACAAGACGATTTCTCAGATGGGCCTAACAATGTCCAAATGGGCCAAAATTTGGATGGGTTGTCCCTTACGCTCTAAGGTTCATAGAGTATATTCCACCATGGCTGGCCCATGGGCCTAATCAGAGGGAACAAGGCCCATTAATCTTGGCCCCTACGAAGCTAGAATAGTAGTTCCTCGGCTGTGCACCTCAATTTTGTAACAGTTGGTTCATGAGTTAGAGAACTCTAAATGTGCTTGGGTCAGTAAGCCTAGTTAGTTAGCACAAGGTGATTGAGTCCAGTAATATTTAGGCTAAATTTACTTTTAAAATGGTCCTAATTTGATTTTATAATTTGGGTCACTGCTATGGGCTATTTCGTGGAGATATACTGGACCTTAACAGATCTGAAATGCACAAATAAAATTGGCAACATGCCCAAATGGCCCAAAATTGGTCATAGTGCTACTAAGATAGAGGGTAAGATGTGGACCAAGTTTTATTAAAATTCAACACACTAAACCTATTTTCAGAGTAATTTACAACTGCAGTGAAAAGCTAGGGTTTTCTCTTGGCATCTTTACATTGTCCTGGTAAACACGTCTAAAGCATACCTAAGATGATTTTTAGCTATTTCGAAAATTTACATCTTTCAAGTAGACAGTTAGTGTAGTATCATCTAATTTTACAAGATTTTATTAGTTTAAAATTCACTGTCTTAAAATATAACACAATCACAGATTATGCTCATAGTCATAAACACATAGAAAATACAAGGCATACTTATGGGTCGATGTTCATGATTATTTGGTGGTTATATAAGGTTTAAAATTTTTCTAAGAATTCTTCAAATCACCATGAAAAATATGGCATGTTGTGCATCAACAGATCCTACAAGGTCAGAGAGTAAACATAGGAAAGATAAGTGCACTTATATCACTATGACGGTCCAACGTCGCTACCTTTCCTCAATATTTACCCTCTTACATGCCATTTCTAGTAGATGACAGGTAAAACACCGAACATAAAAGTTGTAGATCTACATATTATGAGTGTAACAAAATAATAATTGTTCAAATTGAACAACAGAATGCCATGATATAATTTTTATACTGAAATGGTGTGTCTTAGTGACCTACATGCATTATAAAAATCATATCTATTTATTTACATGGCAAAATAAGATAAATGTGGACTCAAACTTCTCCTAACATTCATATATACACTATACAAATATCTTAAAAATAAATTCATTAGAAGCATACAAGTGATACACATCAAACAATGAGCAACAGAGGCAGCCCAAACCTGATGCTAATGGACGAAGACCATGGGGAGGTCATTTGAGGCAATCCAACCTTAAAGCCTACCACCCAAGGATGCTAGGAACGTGGAGGGGGTTGCTTGGAGCTTCAAGGAGGAAGAAGAAGGCCAAGGGGAGTAGAAGAAATTGTTTGGAGGTGAGGAGGGATGGAGAAATAGTCAAAAGGTGAGGAAAGGGGTGGATTTTATAGAAAAATGGTAGTGGATTTGGTGATGTCATAGGTATGGGTACCATACCTAAAGATGTATAGGTTGGATAAGGAGGTTTGGGTTGGCTTAGTGATGTCATTGAAGTATGGGTCTCATTCCTATAGATGTATGAGTGTCATTCCTATAGAGGTATAGGTGTCATTCCTAGAGAGGTATGGGTGCAATACCTATAGATATGTGGGAGGTCTTTTGAGGCATCCAACCTAAGCCTACCACCCAAAGATGGTAGGAACGTGGAGGGGCTGCTTGGAGCTTCAAGCAGGAAGAAGAAGGCCAAGGGGAATAGAAGAATTTGGTTGGAGGTGAGGAGGGAAGGAGAAATGGTAAAAAGGTGAGGGAAGGGGTGGATTTTATAGAAAAAGGGTAGTTGGTTTGGCGATGCCATAGGTATAAAGACCATACCGTAAAGAGGTATGGGTTGGATAAGGAGGTTTGGGTTTGCTTAGTGATGTCATAGAAGTATGGGTCTCATTCCTATATAGGTATGGGTGTCATTCCTATAGAGGTATGAGTGACATTCATATAGAGGTATGGGTGTAATACCTATAGATATGTGGAGGTCTTTTGAGGCATCCAACCTTAAAGTCTACCACCCAAAGATGCTAGCAACGTGGAGGGGGTTGCATGGAGCTCAAGGAAGAAGAAGAAGGCCAAGGGGAGTAGAAGAAATTGGTTGGAGGTGAGGAGGGAAGGAGAAATGGTGAAAAGGTGAGGGAAAGGTTTAATTTTATAGAAAATGGGTGGTTGCATTGGCGATGTCATAGGCATGGATACCGTACGCAAAGAGGTTTGGGTTGCACAAGGAGGTTTGGGTTGGCTTAGTGATGTCATAGAAGTATGGGTGTCATTCATATAGAGGTATGGGTGCCATACCTATAGATATGTGGGAGGTCTTTTGACGCATCCAACCTAAGCCTACCACCCAAAGATGCTAGGAACGTGGAGGGGTTGCTTGGAGATTCAAGGAGGAAGAAGAAGGCCAACGGGAGTAGATGAAATTGGTTTGAGGTGAGGAGGGAAGGAGAAATGGTGAAAAGGTGAGGGAAGGGGTGGGTTTTATATAAAAGGGTTATTGGTTTGGGGATGTCATAGGTATGGGTACCATACCTAAAGTGGTATGGGTTGAATAAGGAGGTTTTGGTTGGCTTACTGATGTCATAGAAGTATGTATGTCATACTTATAGAGGTAATAGTGTCATTCCCATAGAGGTATGGGTGCCATACCTATAGATATGTGGGTTTGGTTAGCTAAAGAGGTTTGGGAATGTTAGTTAAAGAGGTATGAGTTACAGTATTTCTGAAACGCAAAAACTTAAATTTTTTACCCTAAAGCGATCAGGTCCACATTGGAAATTACACTGTATGCACAAAAAGACACACTAGGGACACGGTCCTAACATCTAACTATATACAAATAAATTACCAAACATTAAAAAGCTAGGTGTGCCACATCCAAATAGGCGTACCGAACGAGGAAAGAGGCTAAGGCCAGGGAACTTATAGCATATCATATACGAACTATGGCAAGAAGGGCTTCACCCTACTAACCCGATTCTAGTAACATCCTGGGATTTAAAATATGTTTCTAAGATGCGTCTTTGTAGGCAATTATGGTATGATATGTGGTCACATCGGCTTTCGCTTACCACCTTATATGATTCTAGAAGTTTCTACAATTTTTTTGTGGGTCTTTAGACTACCTATTTGCCAGCAATGCTATATTCCTAGCTTATACAGGATCAGTATTCAATTCTTTGATTGCTGACATTTTTCTCTAATATATATAGGTGTTTAGTCCTTTTGACCGGAGTAGGCGAATGGATCAAACGGCTCCTAGCTAAGGATTTCGTGTTGTATTCGTATTAAGTACCAAGTTCATACGAAATTGAGATTTAATGTAAAACCCGTGACTCAAGTCAAAGTTTTATAGTTTGAACCGGTCAGTTTGACCATTATTTTCAGTTGGGTCAATTTTAGACATGCGTACTGAGCTGAGGCCGGTATTGTATTATGAACCATGAGAGTCATCTATGCCAAAGTATATGATGATAACATCAGTAAGATAGCAACAGAATGAGTTATCAGAATATATGAGAGTATGCA
Organism: Piper betle; assembly: GCA_033002965.1. Lineage (NCBI taxonomy): Eukaryota > Viridiplantae > Streptophyta > Magnoliopsida > Piperales > Piperaceae > Piper > Piper betle. Next base: position 16,707 of record JAURVB010007723.1, read on the forward strand.
AAATTTTCTTTATTTATTTTAATTAGATCGTACAATTATTTTTAGGCTGAATAATGCATTAGGACGCGTTACGGGCAGTTTGGATGGGTTATTAGTTATAGAGCATGTCATTATAATGTTGTGATGTGTATTATGTCTTATGGGATTTTCCCTATTTTTTTGATTTTTTTTCAATTAATACTAGTTAGTATTATTTCTCTTGAGATGGAGTCGAGTCAAGTTTTAATTACGATAAGGCCACTCATTTTTCTCCCCGACCACTCCTTTCCTTCCCCTGGCATCTTACGAGATGACTCCTGACCTTCTTCTTGACCACTCATTTTCCCCTGACACCTATTTATTCGAAACCTTCGACGCCATCACCATCAAGCCGCCACCATCCTCCTCATCCAACTCCCTTCTCCTTTTTCTCCCTTCCCTATCCCCCACGATCCTTACTTGAGCCGGCCACAACCTTATCACCGGCACTGCTTAACTGATATTTAGGTATAAAATTTTATCCAAATTTATTTGATAAAGAATTGTTGTATGATTTTATTGTGATGCAAATGGCGTGATTGTAAATAGGTGTTGGTTTAAATTTAAATACATGTTAACAGATGATAAAAGTGAATTAGAGTTTGAATTGAAATAAATGTAAATAGATGTTGCCTTCTATGGATTGATGAGGAGTGTAGCATTTATGCATTATAGTAGCCGTTAGTATTTAGTCTAGTTGTGTAGGTATGGAGTAGTGTTTTAACGAATCTCACTTAACCCGGGCCATTTAATCAACCAGTGTTCCGGATTAGTAACCCTGGAGGTTGACATCCATCAAGTTTGTTTTCAAAAATAAGATCCACCACAAGTTGCCTTCAGGCCTATTATATAAATCCCTTCTCAGACCTATATATAGTTTTGTTAACTTTTCAATGAGACGATAGACATGGGCGTTTACAAGTAATGTTTAGTATAGCGTATGTCTAGACTTGTGGTTCTAAGGGTACTAAAGGCTAATGCTTGAGAGTACTCGGTGTTCCTGCTCAAGGCCATGAAAATTATGGAGGAAAGGAGAGGGCTTAGGATATACTAGTTGTCCCGAGGGAACAGAAAATGAAATGAGAAAATGTCGATTAAAGGCATCAGTAAGAGCATAAGCAATCAATTCAGGATGCTACCGGGTCTGCCACACAGTGGTTCATCAGTAGGTACTCTTCTGAGAGTTCACGAGAAGCATATGAATGTTTTTCTTCATATGAAAGTTTGCTCTCATTAGCTAGTTTGATATTAGTTATATTTGTGGACCAGTAGCACTCGTTAGTGATGTGTTTATATTATATGTAACTGATGATCATGAGTAGGATGAGTCAACTTGGAAAGAGGAGAAGTGATGTCTCTTGCATACACACGTCTGATGATAGCATGTTTAATATTTTGAGGATGATGAAATGAAATGCAATACATGATGATGTGGTGTGATATTATGTATGTTGTAGTAGAAAGATTATTACGGATGAGATGCTAATAAATATGTTTAGACATTGAATAAGTATAACAAGTAAGTCAAGACCCAGAATTGATAAGAAATGTGAATAGAATGCACAGGTGGGTCGAGATGGTGAAATCCCTCAACCTAATCCCACATCTAATACCTACTAGGAGAAGATCATGTTTATAAGTGAGA